>QAOC01046413.1:68474-110177 GCA_003255005.1 Begonia fuchsioides
ATACTCGTGATACATATGCACTCATAATTTGAGGTTAAATGATATTTCATTTTTTTAATTAATTTTTTTAAAATTGTGGGAGGATGATAAAAGTAGCTTTGATTTTATTAATAACAGCGACAGGACACGTTTGGTCAACCTTAGAAAGGAGTAGCTGGCAGCTTCCTATTGGCTAGAAAATGATAGAGAAGCTCCAGGCCTTGTCTGGGCTTGAACGTCGGAACCTGATGGCCGGCCCCCCGGATCGTCACGAAGGTTAGCCCGTCGTACACCACCCTCCACCCGCCGACCTGTAATTATTAAAAATTATATAAAAATGTAATATAATTTAATTGTCATGAAATCTATTTAAATAATTAAATAGTGTAATACCTGCTGATTTTTAGTGTACCAGGGAGTCCAGTCTTCTTTAATTCTCAGGCCAAGCTTTTTAAGTGTATATCTCGTGGCAGTCACCGGAATCCTCCCGTCAGTGTCTCCGCTGCATTAATCGACCGATAAAATAAACCGATTGGTTAAACAAACCATTTTAAACATCACGTTTCTAGATATTTTGCAAGCATGCACTCAAATATTCTTTTCTTCTAATGAGTGCTTGAGAACAAAATCTGGTTATTCTGGAACAAACGTCTATTCTTGAACACTTACCTGCACGATCGAGGACTAGTTACCAGAACATCATTCAACCTTGAAAAATCTCTAAGATTATTCATATGTTGGATAAATAATTATATTTTTAATAAATCAGAAAATAAATAAATACATTTATAGTAAACGTTGTACTTATATTTTAATATGTTAACTACATTTTTAATAAATCAATCATTATTTACTATATTCAAGTGTATAATTAAAAAATAAGGAAAAAAAGATAACTCTTGATTACAAAAGGCAATTCTCTCGCCATCAGGACACAACACCACAGCCCGACAGTTTGTGAGAGAGTTAAATCACGGTGACTCAGCAGCCCAGAAGTGAGAGACTTGTACTTGTTGTCACAATGAGCTACTCTACATTGGAGGTAACGACTCTCATACTGTGACAGCGCAGACTTCGAACCGTGGCTCTTGATTTTAAATCTATCATCTTGGAATCAACTGAGCTAAGCCCGTGTGGACGAAAAAAAAAAAGATGACTCTAATACGTAGTTATGTGGTCAGATGGCCTCCATTTCCAAGGACTCATTTGTTATAGTAAAATTACTTTTGGGGTGATGTTGTGATTAGTATTTATTTAGGGGAATTTATGTGAAATGCTTCAAACCTTGATGGTTAAATTGGAGTTTATTAAAATGTCCATTAATTACCTAAAAACCCATACGCGAAGACCACCGTCAACAAGCTTCTTGATGACAGGGAGCATCGAAGCCGGCGCATCCTTCCAAAACGTAATATTATTGCTGCAAATAATAATAATTAACTTTGTTTAGTCGGTGATTAGCAACAAGATTAAGAACATAATTTACTTATTAATTAAGAAAAATAGTTCCTAACCTGCAGTGGGTCCATGGATATGGAATTTTGGTGACGTTAGCATGCAAGGCTGCTTGAACTTCCGGGAGATTGAAGTATTTTTCTGTGTAAATGAAGGCACACGGGTCATACCCGGTCGGTTTTCTGTGCCATCCTTCCTGCACCAATCAGAATTTATTAATTCAATTGAAAAAAATAATAATTTATTATAATTAAAATTATTATTTATAATATTTATAACACCAATCAGAATTTGAAGATAAGTGAATATGATATAATAAGAAGGTAAACATAGAATTACCTATAAAATAATTACCTAAGGGCGAAACTGTAAGATAGTTGTAAAATATCCAAAAACATTGTAAAAAAACTCACGTATTTGGCGAATAACTTAGGAGCGGTGCCTTGAATAACGGATCGTTGTTTCTTGGAGTTTTCGAGACTACCGCCAATAGACGTGCATACCGGAGCGTATAAACTATACATATCGATTATATTGTACACGTCGAAGTATTGATTGAGTAAGATATGACAACTATTGGTTGGAGTTGGCTCGCTGAAATTACATGTTATCTTTATCCCTTCGTATAATTTATCGGATATAACCGCATGATCCCAAGCGTAATCGATCATTCCTCTTTGATCCGTGTCGTCGTCCAATAATGCATTGCCGATCTGCAAGAAAATCGAGATAAGTAAAATCATTGAATTGGAAAAAACTTACGATTCAATCAAATGAACATTAAATCATCGACAAATTACCATGAACCCTCTGAAGTTAATGGGGTTCGGGTTGTACGGATCTTTATTATTATCGAAAATGAGCTCCGAAAGCTGAGGAACGTAATGGCCTGAGACGATAATTCATACTGTTAAGCGAATTAAAATAAAAAAGGTCGCTAAATCGATTAATTAATTATTCGATTTACCGGCATAGCTTTCTCCAGCAATATAGAACTCGTGGGACTTGAACTGTGGGAATCTCTCAAACCAGTTGACCAGAAAAGTATAAGAATCCTTGGCTGTTTAATCACATAACAAAATGTATAAATTAATTCCTTAATTTTGACATTTTTTTACTATTAAACGATGTAGTACCGGTGATCGTGTCGCCGAGTTTGGAGATATCTTTGCTCGTGTTGGTGTACGAAAACCCGACGCCAACGGGAGATTCGAGGAACAATAGGTTGGCCGCTGAAAACAAAGGAAGAAAATTCGATTAACTCGAAGAACACATAATAATTAAGAAACTAATTAAACCTTAATTACCATGATTCCATGAATATGGGTTGAGCTTTAGTAATGGCTTGGTTCGGTTTTGCGGGAAAAAGGGTCCTAACTCCTCGGACGCTCCGAATCCGATCGATGAACACCCTGGACCTGAATCATTCCGAAAAGACCGTAAATTTATGCTAATCGCAAATGGTAATTGAAGACGAACGAGACAACATATATTATTTTTTTGAATATCGAACACTATTTGTCCTCCCCGGGAACATGTTACATAAACGTCCGAGATTTGTAATCGAGGTATTACGATAGGAAATCAGGTCGCCCGACCCGACATGTTTGTTTAGTGACACGTGGAAGGTTTTGGTTGGACTATTTTTTTTTAATTTTAAGAGTAATTAAAAATGTGAAGATGCTTCCAAAGCCGACAGAAAATCATCATTTGTAGACAAAAGTTAACAAACATTATTATTAAAAATTTGACAGCTTAACGAAGTTTCAATGAATGTTCTTATGGTGTTTGATGAACATGTTGGATTTTTAGAAATATAGACCAATGATTTGACCACTCATCAAACATCCTCCATTAAAGCCACCCACCGGAGCTTGGATTCAGGCAAGAAAAGCTCAGCGAAGAAGACGATCAAACCCAGAATTTAAAATATTTACTGGGAAATTCATCAAAACAAAAAGATGAATAAATTATTTAATCTTGAATTGGGTTTTAGTTTTTACCTCCATTAAGCCACAGAACGACAGGTTTTTCTTCTGGTTTATCAACGGCTTCAAAAAACCAATAAAACAGTGCTCTCCCGTGGCTTTCGTTGACTGTAACATAGCCTGCATATTGCTTGAAGCTCACCCATGGCTGCCCAGGAAGCTTGACGACTCGGTCTGCTTCTTGCTGAGCCAAAACGTCATAACTCAGTGAACTCGAATCAAACCCAGCAGAAGCTTGTCTGGCTAACAGAAGAGCGAACAGAAGAGAGAGAAGATTGAAAGCCATGGAAGCCTGTAAATTGATGATCCAGAGGGTGAAGAACTGAGGGTGTTTAAATAGTGAGAGAGAATCAAAGACAGATAAGAGAATCTGTAATATTGCTTTTGTTGCCTTTTTCTATTCCTTAATAAAAAAAAGTGGGTTTCTGGTTTTGGAAGTATGCTTCCGAAGAGCTGCCATGGACGGCTTTTCAAAAGCTGCCCTACTTTTGAGGAAGACGATACTCATTTCTCTCTAAATTAACCTTTTTTCCAACTCTATAAACTATGCTTGATTAAATTATAAGTAGCTTTATCTCATGTGTAATTCTAGTGATATTTTAGCGTCTTATGCGCGTGATTTATACGTTTTTAAGACATTTTAGGGTTCGTGACATCGTGTTATGTATGAAACCGAGAAGTCCCGATCATCATGCCACCATTCTAGGTTTTCTTTCGAATCATAATTCATCTCGGACCAACATAAGGAAGAAACATAGTCACGCGGTGGAACCCGAAAGAAAATAACCTAGACGTAGGTGGGTTCGAGACTTTTTGGTTCTCGAGTCTCGAGATCGAGTCGATTACTGTTGGATCCGGTTAGTGTAGGATTTGACTACGACCCTGATCGAGAAATTAGATGAAATAAGTAAGCAAGCCGGTTTGATTTTATATGTTATATTGCTTCATTTGAACTCAGTCCATTGCTTAGGGATTAAACTTTTGAAGGTGGAAAATTAGGTTAACTTGATAGTATGAAATGTGAGCTGTAATTATGAACAATATACAATTACAGCTATCTGCCAGCCCGGCCATTCCCCATCTTTTTCTCTGCTGCCTCCCAAGAAATTCTTGGGGAAATAAAAAAAAACAAGAACAGTGACAAATATTTGACGTTTTTTTGATGATTTTCTTCGTGGGTTTTTCCGAAAATGGCTGAAAAACTCAGTGGACGTAACAACTGTGTCTTTGATTTCATTTTACAGTTCTAGAAACCATGTTTTGTTTTGTAGAATTGCACATGCGATTTGAATTTGTTTGCTTTAAATGGATCTTTTTTTTTTCGAAGAGTTAAATGCTGCGAAAAGTGCTGGACATCACCAAGAACTTGGACAAAAAAAAGAAGTCGAAATTCCTGGTGGTCCCTATATCTGGGTCCGACAGTTTGTAAGGAAGTTAAATTACAGTGACTCAGCGGCCCAGACATATGAGGCCTTTACCTAATATCTCAAGGAGCTACTACGATATTATGGGTAACAACTCTCACACTGGGACAGCGGAGACGTCGAACCTAGGCTCTTGTACTTAATTTATCATCTATGAGCCAACTGAGTTATGCTCGTGCGGGCGCCATTTTTGCCTCCTATTTTCGTGAAAGTCTGAATAACAGAAGTTGATTTTTTGAACGTAAATCTTGGTTTGACTGATTATATTTGAAATTAATAACAAAAAAACTATACTTGCCTATTCAATTTAATTTTATTTTGAAATAAAACTAGAACGGGAATCAAAACTCACATTTTTAGTTTGGTTCTGGTCTTAACACGATTTTATTTTAAATTGAAAAAATCTAAAATATAATAATAAGTATATATTTTTATTATATTTGAGTTGAATTTTAGTTAATTGATTGTGTTTATAACCAATTTTAAGATTTATTTTTAATTTTATTAGAGTTTTGGTCGGGTTTTATTTGATTTTAAAACTTTTTATACACACCGTCAATGTTCTAATTTTACAATTTTTTACTCTTTAAGACCAGTTTAAATTAGAACAAAGACATAATTAAAAATCAACGATTCATATCCAATTTACAGTTACGGTCCGGTTTCGCACACCCTTACAAAAAAAAAAAACAGCAATAAATCATAAGCTGATTTTCTAAGGTTCAAAGTACAATTTCAAGAGAGTTTTTGAGGAATGATTGTTTTGTTAACTAAGGATAATTGAAGTACCAATATCTCACGTTTCACGAGTACCAATTTACTTGATTCGATGATTGCCGCTCTTCGAAGTTTATAAAATGGAGTCGCTGCCGTCCAAAATTTAAAAATATATTATAAATAGTAACGATGACTTAATCTTTTTTTTTTTATTTTACCTAGATATTAGCGTGCTAAATATGTGCAATTAATGTAATTAATTATAATTATTATATGTTCTTGACTTAGCACAACTAGTAACATGATGAACCGAAGTCAAAACTATCGAATTTCTTAACGAGTAACCGAAAGAAGCCGAAACATTGAACTTGTTTTATCAGTTTCGTGTCAAAGCAGGATTGTTAGGGTTCAATATTCTCGACCCCGTACTATTTTTATTTGATTTTACTACTATACCCACTACCTATATATTAAAGAAAAACCATAGATTAGTTATTTTAATTAGGTTTCCATGCAGGTTTTCCGGGGGAGAACAGAAGCAATGGCCATTATCGATGGAGACAGAAAGAAGATTAGATGTTGTCGTAAGATCAGCGATGGAAGAGAGAGAAGTCTCTCTCTCTCTCTCTCTCTATCTATCTCTATCTGTCCGCCACATAAGAATCCTAAGGACTGCTTGGAACTTTCAATGGAGGGATGTTTTTGTTTGGAACGATGAAGAGAAGGAAGAACACTGTTTCTGAGGGTTCTCGAAGCTTAGTTGCAGAGCAACAATGGCGGATCAAACAGAGAGACGGCTGTGGAAGTGGCTTGTTATTTTATCCCAGATATTTGGCGGTGTCCATCGTTATATTCCAGGCACCATAAAAGATGCTTAGTTTGAAAAAGTAGGGTAATATAATAGCTTTTAAAGGTCGGTTCAGACAAAGACCCGCAGTACATGGCCAAATTTAGTATAAACCCCAATTATCTAATTATTTTGTAAAAATAAAATAAATATCAACTTTATCTAGAAAAGAACGAATATTTGCACTAAATATTTCTTAACATCGTACACTATTGGACACAACCTACCATTACAATTTTCATTAATTATTACGGCCATTAGAGTGCAAGTCTTCATAACTTTCCTTTTTGTTATTTGTGGTTGATTTTGACTCTGTCAAGAATTTTCATGCTTAAAATTAGAGAGGAACAAAAATAGACTAGAATCATAAACCGTACAGGAATAACTAGTTTTGATTCGATGTTAGTTTTAATTTTTAAAAAACCTTAGTATATGTGCATTTGTGATTTTTAAGAATAAAAAATCGTAAAACCGAAACCGTTAGTAAACAAATTCTAAAATTGAGTAAAACCTGATGTAAACGTAATAAAATTTGATATAAATCCAACCAATTACTTAAAATTTAACTCAAATATAATAAAAAATATATTTTATTGATATATTTTAATTTTTTTAAATATAAAATAAAATAAAATTAAAACCAGAACATTTGGTTCCAGTGCCGATTTCAAAAATTCAAAACTGTGAGTTCCGGTTCCGATTCTATTTTAAAATAAAATCGGACCAAACTGACCAGTGTCCACCCTTACCTAAAACTAAATAAAAATAAAGTTTCATTTTGTAATTTTGGTAAAATTCAAGTTCATGTTATTTCATCTTTATCATTTACGTCAATTTTTGTTGGAAATTCTCTCCTCAAAAATTGAGAAGAAAAGTGACATTCCAAATGCGAGGAAAATAACCCAAAATTATAATTCTCTCAATGATAAGAGCATTGAATTCAGGTCTACATTTCCAAGAAAACATTCAACTGAATAATCGATCCAAAGACCATAAAAGAATAATCGAAAACTCGTAATAATACGAGAACACATGCACCTAATGCAAACTAATCAAGTATCCATCGACAATCCCGACATTCCAACATTATTAGTACTCTACTTATAACAAGCACAAAACGAACAAATAATCCCGAGTAAGATGGAGCTAGATTTGATCACTCACCTCGATAGGGAGAATGTAATCGTACTCTTGAGGTACGAGTATCGGCAATAATGGTATGGTTATTCAACTCCATCTCCTTCTATCCTCCTCTTCATCCACCGGTGTATACCACGATGGCCGACGTTTTGTGTTGCTCAATCTGTAGTTCATGAGGATTTCTTCATCAGAAATTGTTCTAGTTGCCACGAGTACAAGAGTCTTCAGCAGAGGAATCTCTGATCCATTATTTCGCGGCCTTCCGGATTTGAACCAAAAGGTACCGAATCTCTTCATGGTTGCCTCCTCATTTGCAAACATAACGTTAGGAATATACGGCCGCATATTTTTTTCCGTGAGTGGGAAGTCATAAGGACAAATCATTACATTTGGTACCATTCCTTTTGGTGGGTGGTTTGCAAAATGCCCAAAAGCTAATGGGTTTCTCTGTTCTACGACCTCATTGATGTTTCCCAATCGAGAGCCCTCTAAAGGTTTACTGAGGATTCTCCAAAGCTTATCCGAACCTTTAACATTACCTTGGTTATTGTGAGTAATTTCAGGCACACTTAAGCCGTCCCATACACTGCAAGTCTCTCCACCAAAGCCCCAAGGTTGAGCATTGATTACATTACCATCATAACGTGTAATGAGATATGGGTTTTGGGCATCAACTCTTGGGTATCCAGGAATATAAGGGTAATAAGCTGGGGAATATATGACACCTGGGTAAAATGCTAACACAGTACCAACATCAGCTTCACCATTGATAAACAAACCTTCACCAGCTTCCTTGTGAGGAATATGAGATGGTTTGACATCCAGTGTGTAACCAAAGAGATCTTTGAATTTCTGAGAGAGCTCATTGCGCTTTAATGGCCTTGTCTCAGGTAAATCTGCACTGAAAAAATCATGCGTAGTCAAGAACAGGGTGAAAATTGAGGTAAAAAACAGCTTCTGACCAAAGGTATTACATCAATCGTACTAACGAACTAAGGTTTGTTTATGTCAAAACAGTAGGAAGAGGACACCATTCAGTAATAGGTTCCATAGAGAACAAAAAAAGTTGGTGAATTTGTTTTTTCAATGCGTGAATCAAGATACACATCATGCTGATTTTAGTCTACTGTAGCCTCTTAAATCATCAAAGATTTAGATAAATTGCAGTCAAATCCATTGATCGACGATCTTAGGGGAAATCAGACTAAAATATCAAATCCATGACAGTAATTATATATTTTCTTGAAATTGCTTAAGTAAATACTGCGAAGATAATCCTACCAGGAATCTCAGTGGGTGTAGGGGGGCTACTTTTTCCAACTGCAAAACCAAGGCCACTCACACGAGAAGCAGGTTTGGACTGTGCTTTAGATACAGCAGTTTCGTCTGTAATCTTTTTTGAATCAGGAAGGAGGATTTCATCCATACCAAGGCAGAAGCTTTTAACCTGATAATGGATATTATCTTGGACTTGCTTCTGTTGATCGGCAACAGATGCTGTATTAGACATTTCAATGATCTCCTCTGCATCTGCTTCAACAGCATTTCTTCCCAAACGCTTGTAACTGTATTACAAAAACTTTCACTGAGAATCTAATAAGAAAGACCTTTAGTCAAAATAGTATGCATAAGAGAAATTTCTAAATCAAGGCATATCCTCAAGTTAATATTCATCATCCCATTAAATAAGTAAGGAAAGGAGCTCATCTTCAAGTCAATACTGGAAAAATATGTTTTATTTGTAGACATCACACAGATGTTAAAGACAGATAATTTAGGGGAGCCGATTACTTATGTTTATTAGGTTAAAACAAGGAATAATAAATTGGATAATAAAAAAGAACTATTCCACCTTAAGAAAGTGTTTCCTCCTAATGAACCTCTGAAACAACTGAAGATTCAAAGATCAATTAAAATATGTGTTGCAGCTACCTGGTAAAAAGGAACAGTCGATTTACATCGGCTTCAAATTGCATTTGCCTCGGATCCCTAGCAAACATTGGATTCTTTGCAATTGTTTTTACCGCCTAAAATGAAATATCAAAAAGAAGTTAGAGAGAGTGAGAATAAAATGTGGTCTTAGTAATATATTATCACAGCATCAACAACTACTTTACTCTCAGACTCCAATCGAAACCTGTGCACTGGAAGCTACCTAATAAAAAGTAAATACTGGACGAGAATTTCCAACCTAACTAAGTCAATACTATAATAGTCTCCATTTTCAAGACAATGGATAACCCCAATCCGCAGTAACCAGGATTATACAGATAGTCTTAGTATCTCCTAAATTAAAAGCTGAACGTTCTCGAAGTATCTCAAACTGACGTCTACAAGAATATCAAATCACAGTATACATCTTTTTTGCTGCCAGAAGTGGATAAAAGTGACAAATGACTTTCAAATGGAAGCTCCCACAGAATTAGAAGATTTTTCTGCAATCGATCGAAAATTCACAGAAAAAGAGAGAGATGACCTCTTGAAACTTCTGGAAAAGAAACGCCATTGAAGAGGGGGAATAGAAGTTAGGAAGAAGGCGGGGGTGCAGCTGGTAGTGGTACAGAAGAGCAGAGCTTGAATTAAGACCCGACTTCGACCGAAAACCCCTAAAAGAGTGTCGAGCATGTGCACAAAGTTTATTTCTAGTTATCATGGCCCATTAGGCCAGTAGTTTTGAAAATGAGGTTCTCACTTACCTGGCCCAATGAATAATTAATTAATTATTTATATTAATCTTGATTTTTCTTTCCAGCTTAATTTGACAATTATTCAATGTTTTTATCAGGTGTGGACACGTGCCGATCTGGTCTAGTTTTATCTTAAAATAAAACTGTAACTTGAACTCACAATTTTAAATTTTTAACCCGATTTTATTTTATATTTAAAAAACTTCAAATATAACAATAAAACATTTTTTATTATATTGAGTCGAATTTTAAAAAACTAAGCGGGTTTATTACTAATTTTAGAATTTATATTCGATTTTATTAAGGTTTTGGTCGAGCTTTACTCAATTTCAAAACTTATTTGATCCATGATCTCGGTTCTGATTTTATGATTTTTTACTCATAAAGACTGACACTGACTCATAAATTACAGTTTTTTAAAAATAGAATCAAGACATATTAAAATTGACAGTTCTGATCTGATTTGCGATTCCAGTCCAGTTTTGCCGACGGTTTTTTACAGTCTTTGTTTTCTCAAGGAATCACACGTGTCATTAATGCCTAAATATGAAAAAGTATCATTTAAACATTTTATTCTGAAATTTAAGTGAAAATTCCGACCGTTGATTGTTTCGGTTGCTGTCGCTTGTCGGGTCGAAGCATTGTTGTATGGGCTAAAATCGGAGTGGGCCAACCTTATTCGGGTTAGGCCTAGTTACTTAGTATGGTCCTACTGTAATTCTGGACCGACTGGTGGCCTAGGTCACCATTTTTTCTCTTCCCGTTCTTCTTCATTCCTCGGCTTCTTCTGAACTTTATCATCGGAGCTCAGACTCAGGCTTCAACCTCAAATCTCCGCCGTTGTTTCTACAGACTTCGACCTTCGACTTCGTTTTCCCGAGCCGTTAGGATAGAAATTTTGTATCTCTTCTTTTTCAATTTGCCAACTGCGAATGCACAAGTTGGCCCCTTTCCTTCGTCCTATGTTGCGACTGAAGGAACACCGATCGGAGGCAGATTCAGATTTCTGATTCAGAAACTGCTTCGGATGAAGGAATTTCTACATGCTACACGTTGCTCTGATCCCATTGTTTTTCTCTCTGTTCTGTGCTGCTAGATATGCTGTTCATTTTCGCCTAGATACTTAGACAGCGTTCTAATTCTCCCCTGCCAATCACTATCCGCGGAGATTCAAGGTTTGGTTAGGTGTGGTTTATGGTTTTATATTTACCTTTTGACTTCATTATTTACGTACTATTATCTGTTTTACTGATTCATTATTTTATAGTCTGAATATTGAGAAATCAGACTCTAATCAGGTTTCTTTATGTCTGACTTGCATGATTTTTAGGCCTTGAACTCTCAATCTTGTTAATTATCATATTTTCACATGTTAGAGATGACGAGCAACGTGCAAAGATGAGTAGCAATGAGTATATTTTCTTTCCGGAGCCTCCAGAGGTCATCTTTGCAGTGGCCTCCTTTTCATTTTGTTTCCAAACTAGCTCCGATTGGCCATTCTCATTCTTCTACTGACTTAATTGCTACATCCAATGAGGTTATCACCATTCTCGACACTGTCAGTCCTGTGGAAGAGGCTTTGGAATGCATAGTTCCTCACTTGTCTCGTGACATAGTTACTTATATCATCCAGGAGCATCCTAATAAACTGCTTACTTATCGGTTCTTTGTTTGGGCGATGAAGAGAAAGTTCCTCTCATCTCGTGCCTCCAGGAGTTTGGTTAGTGAATTGATTATCAAGGACAATGATTTTGACTTGTATTTTAAAGTTCTTCATGATATCAAAGAATCTGGTCTTCAAATTGCATCAGATGCTTTTTTTGTTTTGATAAAGGCTTATTCAAAAAAGGGCATGAATGATAAGGCTGTCGAGTTATTTAGTTTGATGAGGGAATTTGACTGCGAGCCCAATGTTTTTGCTTACAACTTGATATTGCATATTTTGTGTCAAGAAAAGGTGATTTTTTTGGCATTGGCAATCTTTAATCAGATGTTGAAATGGAATTGTTCTCCGAATGTAGCTACATATAGCATATTGATTGATGGATTATGTAAAACAGGGAACATGAAAGACGCGCTTGCTCTCTTCGATGAAATGACTGTTGGCGGGATATCACCCAACAAATTTACTTATTCTATCATAGTATCTGGTTTATGTCAAGCCAAACGGAGTGACGATGCCCTACAATTGTGCAATACAATGAAGCCTTGTGCAGTAACTTACAATGCAATTCTTAACGGATTCTGCAAATTGGGCAGGTTTGATGAAGCATTTAAGCTTTGGCAGTCATTAGATAAAGTTGGCTATGTCCTTGGATTAAATGATTACAGTTGTTTGATTGATGGTTTGTTTAAAGCCAAAAGATTCGGTGAAGCACATTCATGGTACTGGAAAATGATCAATCAAAACATTATACCAGATGTTATATTGTGCACAATTATGATCCAAGGCTTATGTCAAGAAGGTAAGGTTGAAGATGCATGGAAGTTGCTTTCTGAGATGGGTGAGAAAGGCTTAAATCCAGATACTTATTGTTACAATGCTGTGATTAAAGGGTTTTGTGATATTGGTCTCTTGGATAAGGCTCAATCTCTTCAGCTGGAAATTTCAAACAATAATTGCTTCCCTAATACGTCTACTTACACCATACTTATTTGTGGTATGTGCAAGAATGGGCTGGTTGGTGATGCCCAACATATATTCAATAAAATGGAGAAGCTTGGATGTTATCCTTCTGTCACGACCTTCAATTCATTAATTGATGGGTTCTGTAAAGCTGGAAAGCTTGACGAAGCTCACCTTTTGTTTTGCAAGATGGAGATTGGGAGAAAACCTTCTTTGTTTCTTCGGCTATCTCAAGGATTCAATCGAGTTCTTGACAGTGTTGGTCTTCAAACAATGGTTGAAAAGATGTGTGATTCAGGATCAATACTGAAGGCCTATAATCTTCTTGTTGAGGTTGCAAACAATGGGATTTCACCAGACATAAAGACATACAATATTTTAATAAACGGATTTTGTAAGGCTGGTAATATTAATGGTGCTCTTAAGCTTTTCGAAAACATGCAACTCAAAAAGATTTATCCAGATGCTATCACCTATGGGACTCTTATTGATGGGCTTGAAAGGGTTGACCGAGATGAGGATGCATTTAAAGTTTTTGATCAAATGGTGCAGAGTGACTGCGCAGCTTTTTCTGTCTACAAAATACTCATGACTTGGTCTTGCAGAAAAAAGAAGGTTTCAATAGCTCTTAGTCTTTGGTTACGTTATTTGAGAGCTTCTGGTTTAGTGGATGAAAAGCTAAATATAATGGAGAAATATTTTGAGAAAGGTGAAATTACAAATGGCATTCCACTTTTGCTTGAAATGGAAAAAGATTTTGACCCTGCTCCCTACAATATTATTCTCATTGGGATGTGTCAAACACAGAGAGTTGATGAAGCCTTCAGAATCTTCACCCTTCTTAAGGAGCACAATGTAATCGTCACTCCTCCTAGTTGTGTGATGTTGATCAATGAGTTGTGCCTAGTAGGTAATCTTGAGCTGGCGATCAATGTTTTCCTTTATACCTTAAACAAAGGTTTCATAGTGAGGCCTCCAGTTTGCAACTTGTTGCTCAAACATATGCTCCTTTCTAAGGATAGAAAGGGCAGTGCCCTCGATCTTGTATATAGAATGGAATCATCAGGATATGATTTGGGTGCATATCTTCATGAAAATATCAAGTTCCTTCTACATTGTCTATGAAAAGCATGGGTAACGATCATTATTTTGTTTATCAGTGTTGATGAAGGACACATATTTGTTCTATGTGCAACATTTTCATGTGCTACTCCATTTTTTATTTGGAGTTTTCACTTGGCATTGTATGGAATAATTAACTGATGCTAGTTTGAACAAAATAACTTGTTATAATTAGTTTCTTTCACATCTTGAAGTTTTTTATTTCCGCAATTTCCAGTTTTACTGATCTAATCATATTTTAACTACTAGCTCTAATATCTTGAAATAAAATATTCACTTTGCTATTGCTGATTGGAAACAAAAGAACATTATTGTTGTGTTGCGTTGCTGGCTAGTCTGACCATACACTATCAACTTACTGTTTAAAATATTTTAGCTTAGAGTGCAAATGCACTTGTACAATATTGCGTCTGCCCAAATATTGCCTTACATTTTATATCTCAAACAGTACTGTGCCAATTTTTTAAGCGAGTTTTTTTTTAATGGATTATCATGCAGCTTAATCTGCCCGTGTGTTGTTTATGATACTTTGATCTACAATAAGGTGCCAACAATGGGAGAAAATGATTTTTTCCCTGCAGGTTAACTTTCAAAGACTAGAAGGCCTTATTGCAAGAATGCAGAATCTAGGAAAGACACGTTGCATGCATAAAATTGGTAAGTGTAAGAAGGCGAATGGTGCTGCGCTAGGGAAGCACCATTTTGATCTCGAACGATCAGGTTATGGTGAAGAGACCAAGTAAGTTTTTCACATGGTTAGAATGGTCTTCATTATTCTGTTTAGTCTAACCATGTCCCATCAAAAGTTAGTGTTTTCTTTTCAAACTTACCAAAGGTTAATTCTGATGATGTTACCTTGTGACAGGCAAACACTAGCAAGAAGCTTGTGCCAAGGTTGGAATGTCAAGGATGTAAACGTTTGTCCTAGTAAACCTTTAAGCTTTGTGCTACTCCTTGAACAATGCAGTTCATTTCTTTCTTCAATGCACCAAAAGAACTCAACTAAGTTTTCTGTCTCAAAATTCTGCAGAGGTGCAAGAAATTTGAAATTGGTGGAGACAAGAAGGGGACGGGGGGCTTCACATTTCTAAATGCAGTGTCTTGGTCTCATTTCATTTTGTTTTATCTCTATGCGGTCAGGATCCTTTTTTATGGCATGTTTTCGTTCATATTCTTATTTCTTTATTTGAAATGCTGTGATACAATTACAGATTGGAGCTTAGGTAATTGTTGATCGGTTCTCTGAGAAGTGTATTTCTTGAATAGCCTACAAAAGATGATTCTAATTTCTTGAATTTATACATTCTAAGCCAGTGGAAAATGATGATCTTATAAACGTTGGTAACAACAAATGCTAAATGAATATGAGGGCTGAAAACAATCACTACAAAAATTTAATCAAAGTAGAAAAAAAGGGGTTATTCCTTTTTCTTTCATTTTATGAAGTACGCTTCAAAGATCTATCAAACACCATCTTCAAAATTATTAATTTTCAAATCATTCCTTCAGTTTTCCTCGAGATATAGCATGTTTGTTGTTTGTGTTTTCGTTTCTTCTCTTCCCATCATTTCATTTCAATGCCCTTTCCCCTGTTGAGGGCCTGAGGGTCTTCATCAGCATGGTTGAAAGTTGATTCTTATATGGGAGGGAAGAGACATATGATGGAGGTTATCTTTAAACTGAAGAGGATGTATAATTTCTTCTCCTTCCTCATCAGTTATCCTCATTGGCTCAGCTCGGCTCATTTTCATCAAGTTTGAGGGTAAAGATTTCATCTTAATACTTCGTTAATTTCCTTTTATTTTTGTTTTTTTTTCAACAAAAATGAGATCCTTGTCACTTCGGTGATACTGTGTAAAATGCTTCTCCTCATTCTTTTGAGAATTGTTGCAATTGGTTAGTTTTGAGAGTTTTTTTTTATTAAAATTCTACATTTTTATGATTGTTCGGGTGCTATATTTTCATTGAATGGCTATCCTTCACTGGTTGTATGCAGTTAGAATCTTTGTTAATACTCCTGATTTTGGATCCTACTTGAGTAAATTAATCCGCCAGAACTCAGTTGTTTTGACGAGGTTTCAGTAATTGGTTTAATTGAGCTGATGATTTTTGGTGATTTTGAAACTGAAGGAACCTAAGGTTTTCTGATGGAATTAGTGACCTAAGATGGATGTTTGGTTACCTACGAGTATTCTGCTGTAAGAAAGGCTACGATGGATTATATTGCTAATTGGATCACATATCTACCTGGTCTGAATGCATTCTCTTTGTTTTACGGTGGATAATCAAGATCAGGTTTCCTCTCTCTCTCTCGCTCTCTCTCTCTGATTTGGCTTTTCAGTTGAAAGATTATACTGTACATTTTGGCTAATCTGACTGTTGATTCACTTGAGTTTTATTATATTGTCATGTGATTAATATAAACAGCTGTAATTTATCATGTCTAAAAAGTTCATAATGATCGATATAACGTTGTATTGATGTCCGAGTTTTTGCTCCTTTTTTCTTACTGGGTGGAGAGAGATTGAATCATGTTTTTTAAGCTTTCAATAAACATATCTGTTATTTAGAAAAAAATTAGATTGAAAATCTTGAATTATTTGTTGTGTGCTCCAACTTCCCACCTTGTACTTACTCAGAAGCGCTACATTTGATCTTCTTTCCGGTCAGTACCCTACATATGGCAAAACTCTCGACTGAGCAGTCGTAATATAAGAACTAGGGGTGGGCAACCCGGGCCGGACCTTAAGGTTTGGCCCGAAACTTTAAGATCCGGGCCGGGTACGGGTAGAAATTTAGGGGTCCGGGCCGGGTAAACGGGTATTAAGTCCGGGTATCGGGTACTGTGGAAATACCCGATACCCGTTTAATACCCGTGGATAATAAAAAAATTGCTGAAAATCCGAACGGGTATCGGGTATTAAGTCCGGGTATCGGGTTTTTTATTTTTTTTGAATAAAAAAAAAAAAACCAATACATTTGCCCACCCCTATCGGGTACCCGAAATTACCCGAACCCGACCCGGAACCTTAAGGTCCCGGGTAGCAGCGCGTCCTACCGGGTCCGGGCCGGGTATCGGGTAGTGTATATTACCCGATACCCGTTCGGGCCGGGTATCTCGCATTGATACCCGGCCCGAATACCCGTTTGCCCACCCCTAATAAGAACTTCTATCCAAGATTAAACTCTCTTGTGATGAAATTATTGACGATTGAACACTGTTAACGTGGGTGGATTTCTCTCTATATTTTGACTATTGTGATCGAGTATTCTGACCGATGGAGTGTCTGACTGGATAGAAGGCCGAGTCAAGTGCTCGTCAACTCACTCGAGAATTTTGTATATTAATATGATTAGAATAACACTATAATTAGTATAAGCTGGGATGATTTTGAGTGGCTGTGATTTATAAGTCAACTTCTCGTGGGTGGAACGAAAGTTCTTGTTTTTGGTGTTGTTCTCTTGATAAAAAATACACGATTATCTATTTTCAATATGCATTTTAGAATCTTAAGAACAACCCTTCTAGCTCTGGTTCTGATTTTAATTTTATTTTATTTTATATTTTAAAAAATTAAAATATAATAATAAAATATATTTTTTATTATATTTAAGTTTAATTTTAACTAATCATATAAATTTATATTTAATTTTAAGATTTATATTAGATTTTATTAGAATTTATTAGAATTTTATTTGATTTTAAAACTTTTTGACCTACGATCTTAGATACAGTTTCAAAGTTTTTTATTTATAAAAATCGACACCCGTTCATGTATTATAATTTTTGAAAATTAAAATTGATAGTACGAGGATGTGAGTGCACGTGCAGCGCACGTGATCTGAAAAGGGTGAAATTTATTATATAAATTAGAAATTAAATAACAATAAATAATCCACAAAAATACCGAGGTGAAACGACATCAAGCGCTTTCCTTTGTTCGTTCTCCCTCTCAAACTGAGCAGTTGCCGTACTATCCCCTCCCCCACCGGCCACCCCTCTGTGTCTCTCTGGTTTCGACCTAATCTGCGTCAGCCATAATCATTCCCTCCATCGACGATCTCTACGAATACTCCACCGCCATATGCTCTGACGCCCGCAGCGTCTGAGCAATTCCAGCCGGAGAAAGCTCTGACGAAGATTCTATGATTTTCTCTTGTCGTTCAAGCTTCTAGGGTTTTGTGGAATCTACGAACGTGGTTTTGGGTGTGCGCTGGTCTTTGGATTTTTAGGGGTTTTTTTTCTCGTGTGGTCCATCCACACCATGACTCCGGGGCGTAGACGCGGGGCGAATAGAGCTGCGGCTAAGAGTCAGTTGAAATTGGGAGATCTCGTTCTTGCTAAGGTTAAGGGCTTTCCGCCGTGGCCTGCCAAGGTACGTGTCTCTTTTTGACGTTGACGTCGTTTTCTGTTTGAGTTTTGACGGGGGTTGAAATTATAAGTTCAGTTGTTAATAAACTATTGGAAACTTTGGGTGCTTATTTTGGTTGCCATTTTAACAGAGTTAGAAGCTTTGTAATGTTCTATTTTATTGGTGTTACGTCCTTAACCTGAAACAATTATTACCATGATACTCTCTAATCTACAGCATAAGTGCTCTCAGAGAAATCTCTTTATGAAAATCCATACAAATCAAATCAATCGCAGAAGAGGTTTCCTAAATTACATACAATATTACATAATGTGATGGCTCTACCATAATTTCAAGTAAGCATTTGCAAATTGTTTAGAGCTGATATATATCTATTGCTACCTTGGTTGTTCAACTTCTATTTTTTCCCTCTCATGCAAAAGACGTCAATCACCAATGAAAAGGCATCTCATTTACTGACTTGCGCTAGAATTTTTTTGAACGTAGCATTATAGATATGAAGCAAATCAACAGAAGAATAATCAATCGCCTACTCGTTTCTCTGAGGCATGTAGTGTTTGTAAAAGTGGTTTTTGTTGTCATCCCATCCAAATTTCTGCATTTCACAAACCACAGGAAAAATAATCTTCATTTGGGGCTTGGAGTTTCTTTGCCTCATAGAAAATAGTAGTCTGTCCAGGTAGACTTATAAAAGTGTCCTATTAGATAAGGGACATGTTTGATCTTGCTGCCAGTACGGATTCGAACAAAAAATAAATGACCTTGATTCTTTTAAAAAATCTCCATAGTGTAATTTTTATAGCCAAGAAATGTAGTTTACTTTGCCCACATGTGTTCTGGTTTGCTCTATTTTGCAAATAGCATTGTAGTTCTTCCTTTTCATTTCACAATTGTGGCACACTTTTTGATGCACATATCATGTATATTATACTGCAGATTGGTAAGCCTGAGGATTGGAAAAGGCATCCTGATTCAAAGAAGTACTTCGTCAAGTTTTTTGGGACCAATGAAATGTGTGTTTTTCTCGGCTTTACATTTCAGTATGGCTTAATTATGAAGAGCTGAAATTACTATCGCGTAGAGATCGAATAGATTAATACCTTTGAAATGGATCCTTGATCTGTGGGTTGTATATATTTTTTAGGAACAGCAATGCAGACCCTGTACAGTTGCAGGCGAATCCTATGAAGTTTTGGAAAATAATATTTATATACATTTATTTTAATCTCCGGGTTTTTTGGTTCTGTTGCTATAAATTAAGTTCTAGTCATTTACATCTACTATTTAGATTGTTCGAAAGGATATATCATACATTTCTGTTTTTATTCTCAGCATCATTTTTACCTCACAGGGGGATATTACACAATTCGTATATTGAAATTTTTTTTTGCATGCCCTCGAGGTTTCATATGTGTTATTTAGTGGATAAACTAGATGGTTAAAATTCTTAATTGCAAGATATATTGATTTTTGTGATCTTCTTTCTTATTTAAATTCTTTTTGAATTTAGGAATTCATTATTCTTACTCTATGTTTATGTTTCTTTAACCTGTACAGAGCATTTATAGCCCCAGCTGATGTTCAGGCATTCACTGATGAAGTAAAAACTAAATTATTATCACGTGGTCCCAGTAAACCAAATTACTTTGCGGAAGCGGTGAAGGAAATCTGTGCTGCATTTGAGGAGTTAAATAAACCTAATTCAAGTTGTTTGCAAGATGATACTGATGGATCAGACTTCGGGAGTATTCCTAATATTGCTGATGGGATAGAGGATAATGGGGTGGACGAAGACCTAAAGGATGGGATCATAACTGTGGAATCTAATCAAGCTATGAATGATGATTTTGGGGTTGGGTTCCCAAATTCCTTTCAATCAGAAGATGAAGTAAATGATGGATATGATCTAAAACACAAGATTGAATTTCATGAAAATCATGGTTCATCTCCAGTTTTGTCTTTGGAGAAGGGAAAAAAAAAGTATGAAAGTACAGAAGATAAATCAGAAAATTCTAGTGCAAATATTTTGCAACTCAAGGAAGAATTTTCTGTTACTAACAGGCAAAAGGCACCGAAGAAGAGTGGTCAAAAGTCAGAAATGATAAGGCCTGGGGGAAAAAGAAAATTTGGGAAGGTTGTTGAACCGAATGAAAGTACTAGTTCTTCTGTTGCATTGAAGGATGATAGCAGTGTTGGTAGTCGTGACAAACCTGAGTCCAGTTCTCCGTTGAAAGATGGAATTAAGGGCAAAGTTATTTCCGAGGCTATTGATAGGAGAGATGTTCACAGTGATCTCAAGTCAGATTCTAAAAATGGTGGTTGTGAGAAAAGTAAAGGTAGACTAAAAGATAAAAATTCTTCCAAGGTGAAAAACGAACCTAGAAGGCAAATAAAGGAGGAACATTATGTCAGGAAGAGGAGGATCCAACCTGGAGAACGAAAACCTGTCTTGGAAACAAATGATAATATGCATCGGGCCAAGAAAATGAAATATGAAGAGCTGGGGGATGGACAAACTGCAGAACATAAAAGCCAAAAAATGGTCTCTAGAAGTTCTAATATTGCTGATAATCAGGAAGCAAAAACTCCAGAGTTTAAAAAGTATTCATTTCGGGCAAAGACAGAAAATACCTTCACTGCAAGGTCCACTGGTGCTGGTACTTCTAAAGTGTCTGATGACAAGGAAGTGCTGTCACAATTCCCTGTTGGACAGCTTCAACAAACTTGTGTACCCATTGTTGATGCTAAAAAGAATAACAAGTCACTTACAGAGAAAAAACATGCACCTTGTAATAGCAAAAAGGTTATAGGAAACCAGCTGAATAAGAAAAGAAGAACAGTTTGCCTTTTTGATGACGATGAAGATGAAGAACCAAAAACCCCAGTTCATGGAGCATCTGCCACAAATGTTGTGGTACCAGATGATGCTAAAGAAACCGATGCACAGGATTTCAGTTCTAATCATACCGATCAGAATATCAAAGAAACTTCTATTTCACAGGATAGCCACTCAAAGGAATCTTTACATTTACCTATTAAGCGCCAGACACAGCCATTGAAAAAGAAAGATAATGCTGTAGAGAAGTTACTGGCTGGCTCTGTCTCTCCTGGTGTGGAGAATTTAGAGTCTGAGCAGTTAACCTTAAAAACACCTAAGAAGAGTCCTGATTTTGAGATAGATGCTAAACAAGTTGCTGAAGAAAGAAATGGGCCCAAATTTCCTGTTAACATTCCACGCACTGCTTCTCAGAGAAAAGCTCATACCCTGTCCAGCAAGGGCAAAGGCGAGAGGTCAATGAAATCCCCTCAAGTTCAAGCAAAAAATCAAACAAGTAGACCTGCATCTTCTGCAGAGAGGTCAAAAAATATTCCAAAATCGTTGAATCTACTCCACGAGTATCCTGAGCCAGCTGAAATGTCATTGGATAATAATCATTTTTCTGGAAGGTATGCATGCATGGGATTTTTTACATCTTTTACTACTTAGCAAGTCTCACTTTTATTTCTTTCCTTCTAATAACAGAATGGAAGCTGTGAGAGAGGATAAAAGTAGATTAGTGATTGTTTCTAAGACGTCCAATTCTGGTACGTCGATGAAGCATCTTATTGCAGCTGCACAAGCTAAGAGAAAACAGACAAATTCCAAAAGCACCTTGGTTGGAATCTTTGATACTGCATTTTTTAACATCACTGACATGCAAGACAGCCCTTCTTTAGTCCAACCTTTTTTACCTAGTACGAGCAGTATGGAAGACACTAATTTACGAGGATCTCACCAAGTCTCAGATTTACCTTCTCTGCCTATCAATGATCATCCATTTACATCACCACATCAATTCTACGTAGGAGAGTTGGAGGTAGGAAGGGTGAGTCCAATTGACAAGGCTACTAGAGGTGGATTTAGTGATGACACTGATGTATCTGTTGCCCGAGATGCATTTGAAGGAATGATTGAAACTTTATCAAGGACTAAGGAAAGTATTGGACGTGCAACACGGCTTGCAATCGACTGTGCCAAATATGGTATTGCAAATGAGGTAAGTTTAGTTTGCTCCTTCTAACTAGGAAAGGTGGTGATGACTCGTCCTTTGTAGTAATTTGTCCCGGTGGATGATGGCTCACACATGATGGTAGAGAATATTTGAATTACAATTAAGTCAGAAGTTTTCTTATGCTATTACCTAACTTTTAATCTGGTTTGAATTTTTTTGGAAGTTGTTTTTTTTGTTTGTCTATAGTTACTGTTTGTTGAATTAAAAGGAGCCAGTAGCACGTGTTAGGCAAATGTCTGATTGAACTGCGCTTGATGGATTTTAGGTCGTGGAACTGCTCATTCGTAAGTTAGAGACAGAAACTATTGTGCAGCGGAAGGTGGATCTCTTCTTTCTTGTTGATTCCATAACCCAATGCTCACATAGTCAAAGAGGTATGAGTGCCAAAGAAGTTAGAAAGTATATCTTGTTTTGCTTCTGCCCATACTTTGTTCACGTCTGCTTGTTAGTTCTGTATCAGTTTCTAATTTTTATTTAAATAATCAGGCATCGCTGGAGCTTCTTACATTCCCATCATCCAAACAGCTTTGTCACGGCTTCTGGGTGCTGCTGCGCCACCTGGTGCTCATGCTCGTGAAAATCGTCGACAGTGTCACAAAGTAATTTAGTTTCTGCATTATTTCTTAGAAACTTAAGTTTTGTTTGAAGAAATTTTGTTACTTCCACATGGAGGTTTGAAATTCACTTCTTTCACACCTTTCCTTTTTGCTTGTCAGAGTTGAAAACATGGCAGTTATCATAATCATATGTTGCTGATTAAGTTGTTCTACTTCTTTTCAGGTTCTCCGGTTGTGGCTCGAGAGAAAAATCTTGCCTGAATCTGTTGTTAAACGACACATTGACGAACTTGGAGTTTCAAATGATGATAGCACATTAAGTTTTTCCCAACGACGGCCAGCTCGTGCTGAGCGTTCAGTTGATGATCCGATTAGGGAAATGGAAGGCATGCTGGTTGATGAATATGGGAGGTATGAAATTTGTTTTCATTCGTGTTGTTTTTTTGGGTGAGTTCAGTTTTATATTCTATTATTTGTAGAAAATAAAAAAGATGTCAAACATTAGTTTTTGTGGGAAGTATAAATCTCTTAAAACACAAAGCACAAGTCTTAGGAATATAGAACCCTTTCTGTAAATGTTGCCTACCTGCGCAGGTGTTTTTTTGGGTGAGTTCAGTTTTATTTCTATTATTTGTAGAAAATAAAAAAGATGTCAAACATTATTTTTTGTGGAAAGTATAAATCTCTTAAAATACAAAGCACAACTCTTAGGAATATAGAACCCTTTCTGTAAATGTTGCCTACCTGCGCAGGTGTTTTTTGGGTGAGTTCAGTTTTATATTCTATTATTTGTAGAAAATAAAAAAGATGTCAAACATTAGTTTTTGTGAGAAGTATAAATCTCTTAAAACACAAAGCACAACTCTTTGGAATATAGAACCCTTTCTGTAAATGTGGCCTACCTGCGCAGGTGTTTTTTGGGGTGAGTTCAGTTTTATATTCTATTATTTGTAGAAAATAAAAAAGATGTCAAACATTAGTTTTTGTGGGAAGGATAAATCTCTTAAAACACAAAGTACAACTCTCAGGAATATAGAACCCTTTCTGTAAATGTTTCCTACCTGCGCAGGTGTTAGTAGAAGTAACCAGTTGAGATATTTTAATGTTCAAAAGATTGTAAAACTTATGATGCAGGCAAACATAAAGACAGGATAAAGAAATGGACTCGACAAAATTCTACTTCCTTAATTGACAAATTCTGTCAGTATATCAATGTAAATAGTTTAGAAGGTAATGGGCATAAACTCTGGCATAGAAGAAGTATGAAGTTTTTAAATCATTAAAAATACTGAATAAAATTTTCACCTTTGCCTTTTGTATTCCTACACCTGTATACTTTCCTTTGCATTTCTAAAATAACATTACGTACTCTTCCTTTTGATGTGTCGCATTGGAATTGTTCGATAGGGATAAGGGAGAAAAATTATTGTGAAATGCAATTATATTTGTGTTTTTTATGGTGAATGGAATACTTTCTTTATAATGGCCATTTGATATCGAGTGATTTTTCTGGCGATAGTATTTGAAGTAGTTGACATAATCTTACGAGTTGAATCGTTTCTTATTCCATTTTTACATTTTTTTTCTTTTTCATGATGTACCAGCAATGCGACATTTCAGCTGCCTGGATTCTTATCTTCACATGTTTTTGAAGATGACGATGAAGATTTTGAACAAAATTTGCCGAAGGAAAAGGGAAAAGCATCACCAATGTCATCCCCGCAGTGTGCCAATGATATAGAAGCAAGTGCAGTCACCCCTAGTGACAGGCGACATTTCATCTTGGAAGATGTGGATGGTGAACTTGAAATGGAAGATGTTTCAGGGCAACTCAAGGATGCAAAGTCCTTGATGACAAATATTTCTTTGGAAATGAGTTCATCACATCACGGTTTGGAGAAGTCAATTGAGCATGTACCATTACCTCCTCTTCCTGAGAATTCTCCGCCTTTACCTGTTGATTCTCCACCTCCACTCCCACCCTTGCCTCCTTCCCCACCGCCGCCCTTCTCACCTCCTTCATCATCACAACCTCCTTCGCAACAGCTAGAGCTGACTCATCCTACCATCCCCACCTCACAAATACTACCACCTCAGTCATCGCTGCAATCTTCACAGAAGCTGGCATATCAAGTACCAGTACCACTTGAACACTGCAGTTCCTCAAATGTAAGAGCCTCTTTTGTTTATTTCTTTTTGGAGTGCTGTATTTTTATATGCATCACCATATATAGGTACAAGGTAATCAACTTGTTCAAATGGGAAATCTTTCACATGGAGGGCAAGTGGATGCTTCTTTGCAAAGTGAGAGGTTCCAACAACAGTCTCCTTGCTTTGTTCCTACTGGCACTTGCACTTCGCGAGAACTTTCTGGATTTAATTCTTCTAGGCAGTTGGAATACGGTCACTGTGATATGTATTTAAATACACAACTTTCTCTCCCAAACCAACCATTCCAACAAGTTAATAATACCCCATTTGTCCAAGGACATCCACAACCTGCCCACCCTCTAAACTCATCAACTCATTTCTCATACCAAGGTACTGCAACTCCTCATCAGCCTCCACATTCTCATAGTCCGTATTCCATGCCATCTCATCCAGACAACAGAAGGAAATTTTCTTGTGATGGACAATGGAGGATGCCATCGGGAGAATTCAAAGCAGAAAACCACAATTTATGGATGAATGGGGGGAGAACACCGTCATATACAGGTCCTCCATTTGGACAAGAGGGTATGTGTGTGTTTGTCAGAATATAATGATTGTAGAGTTTGTGGTTTATCACGATAGTATACTTGTGTTAGTATTACATACTTTTTCCACGTAGAAATCTAAAACTTCTATTTGAAAATTGTTACAACGATGCAAATAAACAAATTCACTACTATTCTTAGTCTTATATATCAATTAATGAAACATATTGTTTATAATCCAACATCTGGGCCTGTGATTTGGAATTCAATCCGACCATTTAACTCCTCTCTTGTTCATTATAAAGATTAAAAAATTGGGAAGCTATGCACCATTTCCTTTTTCCTTTACTAAGAAAAAAGAGAAGAAAGAGAAAAACAAATAGAAGGGTGAAAATTGCATAAATGATTAGCCTTTTTGATTTGAGTAAAAAAGCTGAACCTTTTCGAGCTTTCATAAATATCGTCGAAGTTATTAATTGTGGATTCCATTCTAATGATGTTTGGCACATCTTGAAGTTTCACACAAAGATTAACTAGATGTGGATATTTATTCCATTGATTCTCTTGCCTTTTATTTTAGATTTTAAAGCATGACTCTTGAAACATCAAAAGGTTCCATCATATTTGATATCCATAAGACGCATGTCTTGTGATCCTTATAATGTGTCAATTGCAGGATGTTATTGGCCGCCTTCAAATAGTGTTGGTTTTCAGCAAACAGTCCCAAATAATCTACCTCCTGGAGCTCCAATATCAGGTGATTTTCAATTTTTTCCTCTGGAAGAGGACATGCTTACTTTTTAAAGAATCTTATGGTCAAGCATGTGTGGGAAGATGAATTTCTGGCCTTGTTTTCCGCAGGACATAGTGTTTCTCAAATGTTGCCATCTAGACCAGATATTTCCACAGTAAATTGTTGGAGGCAGGCTTAAGAAATTATCCACCTGAGATCTTGGGTAACTAACTACTTCTCTTCTCTTGCTTTTATATGACTGTTTATCAGAAAGTGTAAATGTGTACGTTCAGTTTTATCATGCGGAGGTTTTGTTATGATTCTGTGATTCCAATATTTGGCCCCCCCATCTAGTGTTCATTTTTGGGTGGTATATGCTACATATTTAAAGAATTAAACTGTGTCATTGATCAGTTGACAAGCGACTTATTTCATAAATATCTCATGAATCATAAGTATGTGTAGGCCTTAAACCATTATTAGTTTCGAAAATTAGCCCTTTTCTCACTCTTCAAGATCAAGATTCAAGTAATAATTATACTGATCCCCCTTTGTCTTACAACATGGAAGACTACGAATTTTAAGTTGTCATAATTTATTTCTCTTTGCCAATTGATTACAGAAATAAAGGCTAAGGCGGGAGTTTGTATGTGTCATCTGATACTTTGGTGATTGACGTGATGTGTGCAAACTGTAAAGAACTTGACGTTTTTAGGCAACTTCTTAGGAAGTTTTGGAGGCTTCTGAAACAATGCATATTGTAATTTTCACGAGAGCCATTCCCCAAAAAATATGCCTTTAAGTGTTTGGGCGTATTAACTTGGTTAATGGTTAGTGCATCTATTTCTTCATTTTGTTATATAAATTGGGTATCTTACCGCCACCGTTAGGTGTAAGAAGAAGTGGTTAAAATATTTTTTTAGTTTGTTCTTTATAATTCAATGCTAGTTATAAACTAGTTCTTAATGAGTAAGTGAACTTCAAGAATTAATAATCATTCTTTCCTTCTCCAGTCCAATTGAAAATACATCCTAGTCAATCCATCGTAAATTGATGTGCAACTTACAAGGCCATATCTTCAAGAAAATTGAAATAAGTAAAACATTAGTGTTGAAATGTGTTCTATTATATTGACTTTGCTGGATGAGGCATAACTATCCACTGAATTTCACTGTTTCTGCAGGTTTTGGATATAAAAAAAACAGGTCGCCAGCTGCTTGATGGTCACTTTGGTAGCTTATCAAGCAAGAATTCTACTTTGTCTTAGCAAATCATAAAGTAATTGAGGTATATTTAGCCTAGACTGAAGCCCAAGACAGTAGAGGTCTTTTTAAGTTGAAGCAGTTTGCTAGCAAAAAAGTAATTGTCACAATGTATAGGTAGTTCTTCTGTACTCCAAATGTGAAGAATGATTATTTAAATACAGGTTTACGTTTCTTTGTACATAATTAGAACTGATTTTTTGTGCTTAACACACCCTAGAGATGTGACAAAATAATTTAGCTGGCCAAAGTGCTGGCCATCCCACACGGTGTAACATTTATGTTAAGAATTATAACATGTAAAGTTCAGGTTATGATTGTTCATATTGTTTTTCAGCGTAGTATTAGAATTTGTGTTTTCTAATCTTTCACTACTATGAATGTATATTCATTATGAATTTATGTTAGAGAACTTGTCTTGTGACGTCTCTTGTGATTGTCAAAGAATTTACTCCATTTACTGTCCTTTCCTTTTTTTTAGTGTATGCCTAGATAGGTCCGAGGATAAACTCGGAAATGAACTCTCATTTGCTGTTGTTTCTTTTTTCGTTTTTCTATTGTGTTGATATATAAATCATAATGTGCCACCATTTCGTTAGATTTTTATACGTTATTTGTTGTTGAACTTGAATGTCATTTAGATTTAATGGCAATGAGTAGGTTATAATTCATAATCTTTAGTTAATGGACCGGAGAAACTTT
Organism: Begonia fuchsioides; assembly: GCA_003255005.1. Taxonomy (NCBI): domain Eukaryota; kingdom Viridiplantae; phylum Streptophyta; class Magnoliopsida; order Cucurbitales; family Begoniaceae; genus Begonia; species Begonia fuchsioides. Next base: position 96,835 of record QAOC01046413.1, read on the forward strand.
ATCAATGAAAATATCCCATGATGTAATGTTTTTGGGCGAGTTTTTTGTTTATGTTTATGATATCAATTTCTCCACATCTAACTTTATCTGACTTCCAGATTTCCTATTTTTTTTATCTGGTTTAAAATAATATGCAAAACAACAATGTCCAATGAGACTTGATCCAACGACAAGGTATGTCCTTTTTATGCAAGATTATAGTGCGCGAGTTTCGTTCATTTATTTTTCAGTGATTCAATCTCCTCAGCTTTGTTTCCTCGGCTCGGGGAAGGCTGTGGTAAGCAAACAGATACAGGTTCGGCTATGGCGACGGAGAAAGGGCCGGCTAATCGTGCTTCAAATCCTGCCAGCTGGGATGCCCAGGTAACCTCATAAGAATCCACCACTGCATCAGTTAGTGTTCTAAGTTCTGGGGTGATTGGCTATTCTATGTCTACATTCTCTATGCAGGCCTGAAGATGTGGCAGTATTATGCAAAACAATTTGGAGGTCTTCTCCTTTTTTTATATTATAAGTACAATTTTTTATCCCGGCCGCCATTGATTTACAGGCGAAGGTTAAGGCAGAGAGAGATTGGCTAGATATTTATGAAGCAACATCATTTTAATCAAAATTTCACTTTTTTTTGTCAAAAAATCGTACTTTTCATATCTATGAATATCAGAGGACGAATCAGGGTCGTCTCGAATCTAAATTAAACCTGGGAAACATAGAAGACAATTGGATCGGTTCACCCCACCCGAAAATTACACGCCCATCCAGACTTTCCATGCCTCTCTCTCTCTCTCTCTTTCTCTCTTTCTCTCTTTCATAAGGCTAAACCCTAAGTTAAGTTAGAACGAACTACCAGAGCCATTTATTCGCTTTAGTTCTTATACACTGCCATTACATGGAAGCTTCGTCATTCAGTTGCAGGTAAGTTTTGTTTGTCAATCCTTTTGCGTGGAATATTGATTTATTTACGCCAACTGCGCCACCTACAGGCTACAGATGATGATTCTACTGTTTTTGTTTTTTAATCTCTGCATTAGTTTTCCATCTTCCAATTTGAAAATATTCTTCTTCAGCTACCCTGATTAATTCCTTAGTATTCTTCGAGATGGTGCTTTCAAACATGAAGCAACCAGGAGAATGAGAAATGAGTTCATGATTCCTATGTGCAACTAATCTGCCATTCGATTTACCAGATGCTGAAAATCGATTGAAGATTCTGAAAATATTTCTTGCCCAAGAACATGTGGAAACTGATTTCCGGTTTGGCAAACTTGCGAATCTCACTAAGGGATACTCCGGTAGTGATCTGAAGGTAATCCCCCCGACACCGGAGGCTATATATAACCATTCACAATTTTACTTTTCACAACTGTTTTTGGCTTTGTAGAATCTATGCATTGCTGCTGCATACAGACCTGTACAAGAACTTTTATCCCAAGAAATCATGGTAAATTTTCTATCACCTTTCAGATTTCATTGTAATGTCTGTACCCCCAATTAAAAGGGTGTTTAGTTTATCTCTGTTTCCAGGGTTTGTTTTTAGACTTTTGATGATTTCATTGTCCTTCAGGGGATGAAAAGTCACGAGGCTCCCTCAGTCCGCTCAGAGTCCGATGATCAGGTTTGCCACAAATAATGTCAAATTATAATAGCAATGCACGGAAAAGCGCATATATTTATAAACACGTAAAATACAATAGGTTAGTAAATAGTGAGGCAGAGATTCAAGGTTTTATCATTCCTAGTTCCACATCGGAGCTACTCTATCTTCTTTGTACTTCATTCCCTCTCATCCCTTATTTATTCCCAGATTCAAACTAGAAAACCACCCTTAAATCCAGAAATTATATCAATACAGTATAATAGTATCTTTTTTCTGACAGTAGATTCTTGCATTTTCCAATTTATTTCTTGCCTACAACTTTAGAAAAATACATCACTTAAGCTAAATCTTTATTTTACAGGTCAACCCTGTCAATAGCCTACGATGCAGCGAGCATGATCGAGCTTAGGAAGTGAAATGAGCAATACGAGAAGGCGGAGGCAGGAGAAATTCACCCTTTGGCTTTTGTTTTTGCTTTGAGCGCCCATGCACTCAAATGAACTATTCCAGATCCAATGTTTTTGAAATTTCTTCCTGTAGAAAAATAAACTATAGTATTTGGAGCAATTTGATGAAAACTAGACTTTTTCCAGGTGAAACACAACTCTATGAAGAGACAAGCCTTGATTTTTGTGCTAGTCTGAATAAATCCCCTTTCAAGTCAAAAGATTGAAACTTTTGAGAAATAGTGTTCGATGAACGAGCCGATTAAACCCAGAAAGATTAGTTTTTTAATCATTAAATTAGCGAAAAATCAAGAGGGTAGAATGTTGGGTTAACGAAGAACAGGTCTGTCTTTTTCGATTTGGGTGCGTGAACGCCGAGGCAGAAGAAATCCTGTTTCTGCACGTCGAAAGAGACTCACGCCAATGGCAAACTGTCACGGAGAATCGTCGGCGCACGATGCGGCGTACTTCCCGGAAGTGGGGCAATCGCCGGAGATCGTTCGTCAGACAATAATGACCTAGAAAAGGTAGAAATCGGTCGTTTTTTCTTCCGTCGAGCGTGGCCCCTTTCTCGTCCTGCTGCCACGATGACCGTACTTTGATTTTGTATCTTGGGTCTGTAAAAAGATTGAGGGAGTTGGGATTTCTGTGTCTTCTGTGTTTTTTTTTTGTTGTTTTTGGAGAAGAAGATAAAAGTGATCTTCAGGGTGGTCTGTGTTTCTGTCTTCCATGATTTACTGATCGAATTAGATTTTTTTCTTCTGTCATTTGCTGTTGTATTTCCTTTTTTCTTTTCCGACTTTCCCATCAATCATTGTTTGTTTTGATTCCTTCATTTACATTTAACAGTGATTTGATTAACTGCTTCCCTTTTTGTTCTCTCTCTCTCCTGGTTCTGCTGTTGCCTTCTTCTTCCTCCTATAAGTAGGGTTTTCTAGAGAGAGAGAGAGGGAGCAAACTTTGAGGTCAGCAGAATGCAGACAGCAAGCATGGTAGTTGAGAAGAGAAAGAAGAAGAAGAAGAAGAAGACATTAGTGGAGAGATCGTTGAATGCTTTTCCACGGCTTTCTTGAACTTATTACTCTGAAATCTTTCTCTCTTGATAACAAAAAGTCTAAATCCCTGTCACAAAGGTTCTACATCAGGCTATAAATACGAGTCTTTTTAACTGCGTTCAGTTCACGAGGAGCTATGGATTAACCACACTGCGACTTGACAGGATTCAAACTGTAAAACTTGATACCATCGCTGCGATCTAATCAACTGAATTAAGCTGTGATTGCCTGAAATCTTTCTCTGTATCAAGTTCAAGAAAGCTGTGGGAAAACATGAAAACGATTATGTCGTTCCCCACACTCCATTATCGTCGTCGTAGAAGCTCGAAAAAGGTAAATTTCTCATACCCTAAAACCATTTTATAGTTTCTCATCTGAGCTCCTCTACTCCGTCTTCCGATTCCGATCAAACTACGAACCATTTACAGTTCGGCGACGCAAAATTTCCCGACTCCGATCAAACTACGAACCATTTTCCGTTCGGCGACGCAAATTGTTCCGTCAGTAGCGTCAATTACTGAATAATTGTGTGCTCTATTTCTTAAAAATCGATGTTCTTCATCCACCCCAAAGATTTTGTAATACAACACACCATATTTCTGTCCGCACTTGATAAAATAACAACCTTTTCTGTTTTATCTTCGTAATTCTGTGCTCGATTATTGATTTTCTCTTTTGTTTTTAAATTTAAGTGCAGGGCTGGTTAAAAAGATCGATGGGAAATAACCAATAACTGCGAAATATTTTTTATTATAGAATTGGATGATGACACAATAAATTACAAATAATTAATTTTATTACATTAATAGATAAATCTAATATTATTAGTATCATAATGACATAATGCATTAATTTTATCTAAAAAAATACAAATTAAAATTAAAAAAAAAATCGAGCGGCCTTGAATTCACGCCTTAAGTGTGTTCTAAACTGTGGTTAAATAAAAAAATTGGTATGAAACACATTAAAATCCAATCAATAAATGTGCCAAAGATTCAAATGTAAATGTAATATTGGTTCCGATCTCGTTTTCCGTTATGCATTCGATTTATCTTACAATAAAGATTAAAAATATATAAATTTAATAAACTCAATTCGATTGGGTCCAATTTTGGTTTTTGGAACTAAGAACCAAAAACCAACCCAAAAATCTCTCTTTGGTTCCATATTTTCATTTTTTTCTGAAATTAAAACCAAACCAACCAAAATTTTCAATTCCCTTCAGTTAAACCGAACCGATTCTCAGCCAGCCCGAGATTTTACTGAGGAAATGAGGCTTATTAGAACGTATCCCATTCCCACTAAGTATCCCATTCAAGGAAGAATGGGGAGCCGCCATTGTTGGGCACATCAAGCTCGAGATTTCATCGAAAGAATCCCTCAATTTGTCAATCATTAACTCATCTTCACAAAAACATATCCATTTTTCAAAAGAAAAAAAGTCTAACTTACAGTGTTCCATAGAGCCTCTTCTCCTCTCCCCCTTTCTCTCTCTTAGTTTTGCTCCAATTCACTGGGCATGCCTCTGCTCTTGCTATGAACCCACCTTTGCCATAGGAGCCCATTTCTGAACAAAATTACAGCATAACCAGATATCAACTGTCCAAAGTATTTCAGCAGCCATCCAAAAACAAATGATTAAAACTAACATTAATACTACACGATCAACTCAAACATACACCGAAAGTACGAAAATATCTCGTGATAACACGTGCAGTCTTGTTATAATAAAAAAAGTTTTGACAAAAACCTTAATTTCCCAGAGAATCAATTTATCTCTTTCTACCGCCACGCTCTCTAAGAGTAAGAGAAAGGGTTTCTCCAGCTCCAAGATTGTAATATGCAAGTGACAAATTGTCCTTGAGAAAGCCAGGTTTTGCACTCAATTTCTGCTTGTTTGCTGGAAGCTGGATTTCCCCAGCAATTTTCTCTTTCAAACTACATATAGTTTCCGATAAGGACTGCACTGTGATTTCCAGAGCTTGACCTTTGAGATTTCCGTCATCCAAATTGGGAACAGATACAGTAATTCGAATGGGTCCCTGTCACCAGAAAAAAAAATATCTTGATTAGTAAATTATGCATAAATTCTGTTTAGCAAAGCAATGATGAAGGTCATACTGGATTTTGAACCAAAAACTGATCTTCTGGTATGAGCAAAGAATCATCCATCTTCGGCCTTTTTGGCTCCGGTTCATCAGGAAGGGGCGGAAGAGCTTCTTCAGGCGGTGGAGGAGGAATTCCAAGGGGCATTCCCGGTAGATGCATCATGGCGATGTTTGATGGTGGTCCCGGGAGAGGAGCGAAAGGTCGAGGAACTTGCATAGGGTTGAACTGAGATCCAGGAGGAGGTGGCACATTCATATTAGTAGCTGCCATCGTTGGAGGCAACTGAGGTGGCTGATTCATCATATATGATTGCTGACCAGCATTCACGGCCATAGCCGGTGGAGGAGGCCGGAGAGGTTGCACAATTGAAATAAGCGGTGGTCTTGGAGGAGGAACAGGAAGCCCGCTGATAGCCGGGAACTGAGGAGCTGCATTTGGAGGCATTCGTGGAAGATTCAGTGCTAGCCCAGGAGGTGGAGGAAGAGGACGAATAAAAGGCACAACGGGCCTAGGAGGTAGAGCAGATGGTCCAGGAAATGCCATTAGATCATTGTTAAGAGCATCATTTAGCTCATCGCCATTGATGCTTTGTGATACAGCTTGGTTCGCAGCTCGTCCGATGCTTCCAGTGTGACCATCCCACATGACCTGCAATGGCTGCTCCTCTTTCTTCTTTTCAATTTCAGCTTTGACAGCATTAGATACTTCCTCCTCTGTGGTACCAAAAATATCAGGACGAGTTCGTGCAAGTCCCACTATGTTTCTGGAAATTTCATCGTCTTGAGCAAGAGTAGTCTCTCGGATTTTAGCAAACATTCTCTCTTTTTGCTCCTTGTGTTTTGGATCAATTAGGGAGATTCTCATGTGCTCGGACATCTCACTGATCGGAATAAGCTCGCCTGTTATTGGGGAAACAACGAATTTCGTTGAATCTTTTTCTGAAGAAATTCTTTCCTCTGGTCTCTTCCAATTCTTCACAATCCTCATTGGTGGTTCTGGCCCGTCCGCCATTTTCACGACATTCTTTTGTTCTTCGCTATTTTCTTCAAGTCTAGCTGCTTTCATTCCCTCTTCAACCATTTGCATTTCCTCTTCGTCCATTTCCATCTCCACTTCTTTTCCAGGCTCAGTAATTTCTTCATCTGCAGTTGTAGTAACCTTGCTTCTCCTTATGACCTCTTCAAGGGTCATCGGTGGAGGTAAGTCTTCATCTTCATCATCGACAAAGTCAATCGACTCGACCACAACAAAATCATGCCAGTCAATCATAGCCATTTGCACCCTTTCTTCCTCAATCTCATCTTCTGCTTTCTGCCTCGCCTGTTCTTGCGAGCGTTCCCACTCCAATCGATGAACACATCTTTCAAGAACAGTAGTCATATCAACAACACTCTTCATTAGTTTCTCCTTCAGCCCCTTAGGAGGCATCAGCACTTTTGAATAAGCATCTGCTAGAGAAGTGAAAAACATAAACATGCTATGAGTAGGCTTCAAAAAATGAAACTGGGGATTGTTAATCTCTCTACTCGTCAGCCCTGTCAAAAATGATTTCCCATTTCGAGCAACGAATTGAGCCGTAAGTTTGATTATATCCAATTCTTCGCCTGTAATCCCTTCAGGGACTCGAACAGTGTATTGCTCTGCTTCTGGAGGCTCAAGAACTTTACGGACAGGTTTGAAGAAAATCGAGGGGTCGGGTTTTGAAGCTACCACTGCCGATTCATTAGAACCGGCCGATGGAGGAGGTGGAATTGCATCAGGTGCAGCAGAATCTAATGACTCTAAAGAAGACTGCTGGACAGAAGACTGGTTTTGAGCACGAAATTCGGTCAACCGGTGCTGGTAATAAGCATGGTAAGGATCAGAGGGATTCAAGAAGTTAAACTTGACATTTCCGGCATTGTTTGCAATAATTCTTTTTTCAAATTCAGGCCCGTTCTTTGCAACAAATTGGGAAGTTTTGTCCACAATGCTTCTGATATCAGGGGGAGGATGGATGATACCAATAGTTTTTGTGTGAGTGGCCACAGACGCAGGAGCTGCAGAGGGTTTATTCTCGTCAATTTCATCGCTCATGATCTGGTCTTCTTCCTCACCGTAATTGTTTGGACTTCCATCACCTGTCGGAGCTGGAAGTAACAAGATCGGTTCTAAAGCGCCCGGCATTCTCTTGAGGAAGCAGAGAAACTCCAGCAATCCAGCAATGTGAGAGATCAACAGCAACTCGCTGCCCCGAAGAGTACTTTTCTGAAAGTAAGCAACAAGAACACTAGAAAATTCAATCAAAAGAATCACTGATCTGAAGAAAAAACAATAGAAAAGATCATTTTTCATGAGTTCAATCTCCAAAATATAGTTGCGATTCACAAAGAAGCAAAGAAAATGGTGAAATTGGAGAAAGTTCAACAAAAATTTCAAACTCAGTAGGTATCATATTTCCCAAACCAGAAACAGTAAGATAACGCCAACGTTAAAAAAACAAAAACCACAAATGTAAACAGCTCCTACCCTTCTTTTCATGAACAATTCTAAGGAACCCAAACATTTCTTCATAAATGGTAGCAAGCCCAGAATAAACGTGCAGTTCGTTATCAAGACAATTAAGATTACAACGTCGAAGAATAAGGAGTTAGGGTTTCAGAAAGTACATCGGGGCCAGGTGAGACGAAATCTCCTCCTCTTCCTTCTCCTTGTTCCGCTAAAAATCTGAATTTTTTCAGAGCGCCAAACTAGCGCTTGATTCACTCCGGCCGCAAACGGCTACTGCTCCGCCGCAAGAGGAAGCGAGAAGCTACTGCCCAGAAGGAAAATGTATATCTGTGTTTCGTTCAATCGTTCTTACAGGACAGCCAGTGGCGAGATTCGGTAAATATGGGCCGCTCCGCCTGGCAAGCAACTAGGCCCGTTTTTGAAACCAGGCCCCGTCTTTGAAGATAAGGATAGTCTTCTCGCTCCTGGTCCTGAGAGCTAACAACCATGGCCATCTGCTCATACCCCCTCAGTCAGCTTCGAATCAGAGGTTGGCCATCGTCGGATCTTCCGATTTTTGTATTTACTACCGTTGAAATCATGAAAATGTTTGCTCTTGAATCGGAGGACTTAGCTTTCGTGTGGAATTTGAATTTTTTCTACAGGATGGCCGCCATTGATACAGAAGCCTGGAATTCCATGTATCTCTGTAAGTTTTCAGCTATTTTTCTCATCTAAGCGCTGTGTCGAAGAGCACATTTTGTTAGTTTGGCTGAATACTCTCTGGCCATTTCATCATCTTCCTCGTGGTCACCAATTTGTCGTCTCTCTTTCTGTACTTTATCCTTAATATCTCCGAAGTAAAAATTCCGGAGTTAAATCTTGTCGCAGAACACCCAATAATGGCATTGAATTGATATTTCACCCGAAATCTAAATCAGAATTTTATTAATTTCTTGTTCAATATCAGTTCGGTTTCAGTTCCCATTTGGATTTTGCAGGTCGGTCATAAGCATTCCGGTCAAAGAAATCGGAGCTGGACTTGCTCGGCTTTGGCCACAGATCTAAGCTTCCCAGCCGCAGCACTCTCACAATTAGAAGTGGGAAACCGAACCGGTGAGATTCCGAGCACCATGATGTCGGTGTTGAGCAAAACAATGGCTGCCGGCGACTTGGATCCATCGACGGCGAAGAATTTGATTGGATTTCTGGGACCATTTCTGACTGCATTTGCTTTCTTGTTCATCTTCAGAATAGTAATGTCATGGTACCCGAAACTTCCCGTTGACAAGTTCCCGTACGTTATCGCATACGCTCCGACGGAGCCTCTTCTCGTGCCTACCCGGAAACTGATCCCGCCGCTCGGCGGCGTCGACGTAACTCCAGTGGTCTGGTTCGGTTTGATTAGTTTCCTCAATGAAATCTTGCTAGGCCCCCAAGGATTGCTGGTTCTACTTTCTCAGCAGGGCAGCTGATGTGTATAAATGCTATTGAAAACTGTTTATGAGATGAGAAAATTGTTTTTGACAACTGTTAATGAAAAACGTGATGTCCAATCTACAAATAAGCACATCGAATTCGTACCAAGACAACTGATCAACTTTATCGACTTCATTGATTACTCGACCGTGGCTGATCGACGAACGAGCTCATCATAATTGTAGTCTTTCTCAATAGTCACATAATTGAAGGCCGACAAGTACGAATAATCCTTCATTCAAGGTGTTGCAGCCTCATAAAAGACTTTCGTCATCCCCTTTTTCATCCGAATCCGAGTGATCTAAAATGTTAAGAGAAAATGAAAAAACATGTTCATCGAGCAACCCCGTCAAATCTATCTCAAATTAACTTTTAAAGAGACAATGATTTATAACCTTAAGGTTAATGATTTCTGAAATGTCGGATACATGGGTGCCCCCGCAAGGACAACCCGGATAGTTTCCTAACTTCACAATTCGAGGAGTGCTACCCTGAATTAATGGAAAAAAACAAATAATGAATGATCGAGACAATTAAAATAAACAGAAAGAGTAATGCTACGAACGAGAAAGCATATATCGGCAGAGCCATTGACACCACTTTTGTGCTATATTTAAAGACAAAAGACTAACATCCAACAAAGGTCTGATTATAAATAAATTTGGAAATATGTGAGGATATGTTAGCAAATAATCTTTCATGTGTAATCTAACCTTAGGAATGTAATCAGGGAGGCAACCACCACATATAGCAGCAGCTTCTTTATACGGTAGTAATTCAGCAGAAACCTACCCAGAGGTGAAAAAGGTTAACTGTAAACTGAAATATAATCAATATAACTTCCATTAGCACTTACTTTTCCTCCTTTGGATATTAAAGAACTAGCTTCAAGCTCTAAAAGCTTTTGCTTGGCTTCCACTTCATTCATGGGAACTAAACCTTTATATTCAACATAAGGCCTGGTAAAGCACCCATTTCTCACAGTTATTATGAGCAAATGCACAGATGGATTGATTAAAGAAGACATAAATAGAACCTATCTAAGGTGTAAATTCATACCCGTCAGGAAAATGGTAGCCTTTTCCTGGCTCCAGATAACCCCATCCCACGTTTGCCAGACATATGTCAAGTAAATGACCAGCCGAATGCAACCTTAAGAATCGAAAACAAACACACCCACATAAAGGTTTGCCAACAATGGATGAGGTAGAATGATCAAAGTACAGATTTTATCAGACAAGGACTTCCATTTCTTCATACATCGTAATATTTCTTTCATGCACTGAAGTACATTACGAACAGAAGAAAGTTCATAAACAAAAAATGATGAAAATAGACATAAAACATAATTATCCAGCTACGATTTTTTTATAAAAAATCCCCAATAAGATCCATTACCTAGAGTTTAGCTTTCGCCGCAACTCATCAACATACAACAAAACATCCTGCCCTTTACAAAGTCCCGACTCCAATTTTTCAGTAAAATTCTCAAAATACCCGTAATGCATCACCTGAAATAAGATTATTTTTTCAAGTCCAAACTCTTCGGGTAGAAATTGTGGAAGTAAAGAGCAGTTAAATTCTTTGGTTGCAGATTTACAATTCCTTCTTTGGATCGCACGTCTTGGACCACAAATTTCAAATCGCAATCTGGGAAGACGATGATACCGGTGTCTGAGGGTTGACCCCCACCTTGAGGATGGAATATTGTTCGATCCAATACAAGAGCTTTTCGGTCGTCTTCTTCAACCTAAAAAAGTTAGACGAACAACTCAATGTTTCTTATAAAAATCAATAGCCGTCTCCTCGATATAACGACGCGTCCGACTAGAATTGAAACTTTAGCAGCGAAAATGGAGAGAAAGACAATGACCTTTATTAAAGACAGAAGATTGGCCAAGGATTCAAGCCTCGACATATCTTCATAGTAGTCGAGCTTCGTGGCGCCGATATCCATGGCTTCCATACAAAGACAACCAACCGAGTGAACTCGTCAGAAGTCGTTGAGCTAACGCTCCGGCAACCGGCAGCTAATATATCAGTACATTTTTCACTCGGGGTGAGTTTGACCTAATTAAAATTTAGTTAATTATTAAAATATAAATAATTATATATTATAATTATTTTACCAATAATGATTAAGAATACGCACGAATTGAGCTGAGTCGGGTTTCACATCGAATTGACCCGGCCCATTAAGAAATTAGGTAATAATTGTTAATTAAATAGCTCTGGAGCCATTAGTATCAAAATCATATAATCGTTTTTAAGTATCAACAAAGAGTCAAGCATGCACGAGGTATGAGTGGGCAAAACCAGACAAGAATCGTAAATCAGACCAAAACTGTCGGTTTTAATCCGGTTTTTGTTCTAATTTTTAAAAAAAATCATGATTTATGAGCCGATGCCGGTTTTTAAGAATAAAAAACTGTACATCCGGAACTGAGTCTGTATGTCAAAAAATTTCTAAAATAAAATAAAATCTAACTCAAATTTTAATAAAATCTTAAAATTGATTATAAATCTGTGCAATTACTTAAAATCTGATTCAAATATAATAAAAACATATTAAATTATTATATTTTATTTTTTAATATAAAATAAAATCAGGTTAAAATCAGTTCTGATTTTAATTATATTTCAAGATAAAACTGGCTCGGACAAAACCTTGCCTACTTTTAGATATCATAAGTGTCTTTTGAATAATATACTATTTTGAATATTACCTTCAACAGTTAATTGTCTTTTTTAGGTAGTTGGACAGTTGAAGATGTCGGAGATGGTGAATGCCTATGTCTTTCCATTTGTGTCATGGTGGCCAACCCCGATTCCCACCTTGCCCGAGCCGTGCATGTTTGATGTTAGTTTCTTCTTTGTTCCCGTGAGTTGTTAGAACTTGATCGGAGAACAATTCTAGGTGCATCGGGTTAAGGTTTTCAAATATCATTTACAAGATTTCTCGATCATGGGAATGCAACCAAATGTTCAATTCACGAGTTCCCATCCATAGAAACCAAGCGGAACCAAGTGTTTTTGTTCGATTCGGTCAATTTAGATCGTATAAATATTCCAACGATAGAGTAATTTCCCACAATCATGTCTTTGAACCCAGCTATTTCTATCAAACCCGCCTTCGTGTCACGACTAGACAAGTACTTTTACATAAAAATAAATAAATTTTGATGAACCAAGCAAAGACAATTGGAATTTTCTACTAATTTCCAACACCAAGCACAATGAAGAGAAGAATAAAGAACACAACTTCACGTGAAATGAACAAATCAAATAACAGAATAGTGCCATAATTAACTCGTATCCAACCATTTTCAAATGTTCTCGACAAGGCATCAAACCTCAAAAGTACCTCAAGAGATTGATGGAGAATCACGGCCCGGATGCATTGCCAGCTGGACCACTGCTCCGGACAGCTAACAGCGGCTGAAGGGCATTGACGACGATGGACATGTTGGGTCGGAAATCTGCTTCATATTGTACGCATAATGCAGCAACCGCAGCCAACTGAAATTCAAAACATAGTTGTATATACATGATGAGAGAATGATTATAAGAAATCATGAACCAAGAGAAAGAACAATAATGCATATTGATATTAATAACTAGTTTTCGCATAGGGCTCGGTCCGCTCTCTTATTCAACTAAGACGAAATCACTGACATGTCCAATAGTAATTAGTACAATTAATGTAATTTTTAGTTTATTATATTAATCGTTATTTGACACATCAGAGTACGTTATTTGATAGAACAAAAGAATTTAAAAGAGTCTAACTTCTTTCAAAGCTCAACTTTAAAGGCAGCTTAATCTTTGACCAATCCAAAGAAGAAGTCAAACATCTGTTCTTCAAACAATCTGGGATATTATCATATTTACTTACTATTTTCTATCTAAGTAAAGAATATTCATTGACAAAACCAACGTGAATCCAGTTAAAAATATTCATGAATATGTGTGTTCTTGAAATCATTGGCTACTGAGATGCAAAATCTTATTCCAAAAGACTTCCACAATCCTTGAGAATGAAAAGTATTATTACCTTTGCAACAGCCTTAGGAGGGTAATCTCCTCCTAATCTTGCGTCAACACACTGCCTAACTTTGTCTTCACTGAGTTTTGGAGTAGCCTAGAATGTTCCACAATATGGATCAGTTCGGGTGAAGTATAAAAAGA
>QAOC01046413.1:111263-165488 GCA_003255005.1 Begonia fuchsioides
AAAAAAAAAAAAAAAAAAAAAAAAACAGGAGATTTACAACTCCAACAAAGAAGAAATCAAAGACCAACCCGAATACGAGTCCAAATAAGCTAAAACTTCAATCGGAGCGAGCGGTTTCTCCGGCGAAGAAAGATCCACCAGCTGGAGAAGAAAGGCAAAGACTTTGATTGAAATGAAACTTCAAGAATCGAGTCTCGTTCGCTTCAATATATATAAAATATTCCGCCATTTTAATTTTCTAAGCTACCAATCCTTGACTGCGCAGTTCAGACATGGTATTTCCTTTTTCTTCGCAATTGGGCGAACGGTAATTTCTCCAGAGAGTTTTTTTAAAGAGTGGCGCAGTGCAGGCTAGCAACCACGTGGCGAAATATGATTGAGCCTATCAGCAGGTTGACTAGGAAATGGCAGATCAGACCACATGCCCCAATTGAACTGGTCTGTTGTTTGATTAACGTAATACCATGACTTGCCATTATTTAATATTTTTAAACCAACAATTTCTAAAATTTATTTTTATTTTTAATTAATATAAATCACGTATGAGTTGGTAAATCTGAAGACCAATAATTACATGACACGTAAACAATTATTTTATTAGGGTAAAATAATCAAATAATTATTCGTGCTTTAGAGGGAGGGGGGAGAATATTTGAAATTATTAAAAAAAGTATATATTTTAATTGAATTATTTTGGAAGTCTAACCATTAGTCACATAATTTAATTGCAACTACGAAAAAAGCATATAATTATTTATTTCTAAGTCATATAAAATTTCGAAATAGTCGTATTATATATTGACACCAAATATTGTGTAAAGAAACGAACTTCCGAGCTTCATTTAGGTTGAAAACTTGTTTAATCGGTCAAAAACGATTAGAAATTATGTATTTTTTTATAGAAGTACGAAGGTTATAATCGGCCAGCCTCAAATTCGCTTGTTTGTTTTGATGTCGATTAATAAGAGCTAGAGAACTCTATTATACACGGAATATTTTGGTGTAGTGCGAAATTTATTCGTATCTTAACAGAATGTCAATAATATGAACGATGAAAGTGGATTGTATGAACCGTTATACGCGTTGTACAGGAGTCGGGAAGCTAGACGCATCATCGAGAACTACGATGTTGATAACTTGAAAGAAAATAAGTGACTACATGCGTCGCAACCGAACCGACCCACTGAACTGGGTGGTTGATTTTTTTTAATTTAAATTCAGTTTTGCTTTGGTTTTTTTAGTTTTTTCAATCCATTTTCAAAAAACTGAAGCAAAATCAATAATTGAATATTATAGAAAACGATAAAAAAAAATTAAAAAGAAAAAACGAACAGAGCCATTCGTTTTGACAATAGTGTTCGGTTCGGTTCATTTGTGCCCGGGACCTACCATGCGGCGATGCCTACTGCCTTGGTATATGAGTGACAATATACATGAGCAAAGAGTATACTTATAGATCTCTATGTACATCTTGTACTTATAATTATCTAATTAAAAGTAATCTAGACTAATTATTTATTTGAAAATTAAATAATGTAATTGAAAACTTAAAAAAAAAAAATACCCGATCCAAATTCGACTTGGTCTGGTAACCGAGGTTCAGTTTCGACACAGTTTTGGTCGTGCGGACGAACCAAATGTGGGTGTTTAAGCCCAACCGATCGGTTCATAATCTTACAATGTGAAATCCACTCAAGACCGGCATTGGAGGAATGAAACTATTCAAGGTCAGTTTCATACCAAATACAGGCGGACTCCGCGGCTATAGTTTCAAAATGTTAGAGCCGGAACGGAGAAAAATAATATTGTTCCAATTTAGTCTCAGCTCTGTTCCATATTTAAAGAAATATAAAGTATATTATTCTAGTTGGATTTGAATCATTTTATTGACCCTCAATTTCAACATGTTTCGACAAAATTTCAGTTAAACATGGAGACGAGAATCAAACTAAAACTAACAGTTTCTGTCCGGACCGTGGTACTGAGACACAATCTCAAGAAGAACATGCATCTTGAGAAGTTCTGAAACAAACAGGGTGGTCAAAGTCAATGAATTTGAAGATACTCAAAGAACACAATGAAATACTCAGAGAAACAGAGACAAAATAGCACAAGAATACTTGCTCCGCAGCTTCAAATTAAACAAAATTCAGAAAAAATCCAAAGGAACACAGACTGTGATTATCAAAATGGAAACATTGAGCTACTAGTTGAGTTGCAGAGAAACCCACACAAATTATTCAAACTACCAAGACAAGCAAACATCCAACGCCAGACAAAATACCATCCCACGTACCTAGGACTGAGGCTTCTCCCACTTGAGGGGCTTCACAACCTCCCAGGTAAAGTCCGGGTCGTCCCTGCCAAAGTGCCCATACGCAGCAGTCTTCAAGAATCTACCATTGCCACCTCTCTTCAGATCCAGGTTTGCCGTGATCATACCCGGCCTGAAATCAAAGTTCTCCTTCACAATTTTGAGTATTTCCTTGTCGGGGATCTTTCCGGTTCCATATGTGTCCACAAATACCGACAAAGGCTCGGGAACACCGATTGCGTAAGAGACTTGAACAATGCATCTCCTAGCTAGGTCACTTGCAACAATGCTCTTGGCAGCCTGCCTAACAATGTAAGCACCACTTCTGTCCACCTTGGTCGGATCCTTGCCGGAGAAAGCTCCGCCACCATGGGCTCCCCACCCGCCATAAGTGTCGATGATGATTTTCCGACCAGTGAGGCCGGCATCGCCATGAGGACCACCAATCACAAACCGGCCAGATGGGTTGAGGTGGAAGATGGTTTTCTCATCAAGGTACTTCTCGGGAATGACGGGCTTGATTACATGCTCCTTTAGGTCTGCAGCAATCTCGTCGTTTGTCACAGTTTCGTCGTGTTGGGTGGAAATGAGGACAGTGTGAACACGAATTGGAACCATAGCACCCTTATCATTAAAATACTCGACAGTCACTTGGGTCTTGCCGTCTGGTCTCAACCAAGGGCATGTTCCGTTCTTCCTAACCTCGGTCAAGCGAGCACCCAACTTTGTCGCAAGGACGTGGCTTAAGGGCATGAGTTCCGGAGTCTCATCTGTAGCATAGCCAAACATGTGGCCTTGGTCTCCGGCTCCGATCTCTTCCGGGCGTTTTGTGAAGTGTCCATGGACGCCCTGAGCAATATCAGGGCTTTGCTGCTCAATGTTGACCAGGACCTTGCAGTTGTCAGCATCAAGACCAACATCGTCAGAAACAAATCCAATGTTCCGGCAAGTGTCCCGGACAATCTTCTCATAGTCTATGTTGCCCTTGGTAGTGATCTCTCCAAACACCATGACCATGTTAGTCTTGGTACATGTTTCGCAGGCGACCTTGCTGTCAGGGTCCTGGGTAAGGCAGGCATCGAGCACTGCATCAGAAATCTGATCGCACAGCTTGTCGGGATGTCCCTCGTTTACTGATTCGGAGGTGAAAAGAAAGGTCTCCATCGTCCAAAACTACAGAGCAAGCGAGTAAAGAGTAAGTAAAAACACAACATGGCACGCATATAAGTACTTCAACAGCAAAAGGAGAGTAAAGATATGACTTTCACATCACTTATGAAAAGAATTTTAAAGTTTAGAATCAGATTACACGTTTCTTGCTTTCTTCAAAAGCATATATCGATTACTAGTAGAATAATCTCCATAGATTCTTCAACAAGTGCAGGTCACCCAATTAATTATAGCCATCAGGGGACCATTTGAAAGTAGTAGCATCTAAATATCAAATCAATCAAAATCCATGACGGGAAAGCAAAAATAAATAAATAAAAGTATACGAAAGATAACAATCTGAAATCATCAGTGCCATGTATTGGACAGAATTTTTCATATGATGTGCCATTAAAAATTTCAAAACCTATAGATCCAATACGAGAAATGTATAGGGAGTTGAAACCCAGATCTGATCAACAGGATTTTTAGTTCTAGATATCATCCAACACCACAAAATACAACGCATGAACTGTCAAACGCATACCAAAAGAAAAAAACACAGGTTGAACATAATTTAACGCATCAACAAGAACTGGAAAAACTTGACTGAGTAAACTAAATGAGATCTTGATGTGGTAGCTAAAAAAAAAATAAAAAATCAAACGACGAACAACTTTGACGAATGCCATAACCAACTTCACCAACTCAAAAAAAAAAGATCAAAAATACCAGATCTCTATTTTCAGTACGCATTTAAAATGAAAATGAAACAATATCCGCAACAAACACAGAACATCAAACCGAAGCAATAATCATCATCCTCAAAAGCAGTCAGATCTGCCGCGGAGAACAAAAAACAATCAAACTGTCGCACAAAAAAAAACAATCACCTCAGGCTCACACGACTACAATGCAAAACCAGATAACTAGCGCACGCGACAGAACGAAAGATCTAATAAAGCTCGAAATCAGAAACAACAAAGTGCAGAAATTGAGGCAATGAGCAAGTAAACAAAAGCTGAACACATTTATATAGATCGTCAGCGTAAGATGAGAGAATATTCGGATACCTAAAGCAGTGGCAGCGCAGATCTAGACGTGAACGAAGGAGACCCGAAAATGAAGGACACAAGAAAAACCAATAGACTAGCTCGCTAATTTATAGACGGGAACGACCGGATACGGGACGAGCCGGTGGATGAGTGGGGCCGCGTGAGGTTAGACGTTAGGTCGGACGTTAGGTTTTTCCGGATAAACCCGGTAACCCCAACTAATTATTTTAATTAAAATAAATAAATAAGTAGATAATGATTTTAATTGATTTTAATTATTTACAGTAATATTAATTTTTATAAACTGTTATTTAATTATTGAGGGTGGGGTTGGTAAATGCCTAAATAGTAAGTAGCATTGTCAATGGGTAGAGCCACGTGTCAAAATTATAGGTTGAAGAATGTAACATCTGCACGGAACCTAATCCTTCGATGACGTGGCTTACCAAACTATGAAATCTTAGTAATTAATTTATTAATAATTATTATTATTTATTTAAATAGGCTTAACCTACCATGGAAAAGGATGGTGAGAGTAATAGGGTACAATATGAATATCTATCTTCCAACAAGTTTGGGGAGGAATCAAAGCTTGTCCCCTATTGGGTTGGTGGCATGGGAGACATTAATTATGGGTCCCTTGTTGGTGTTTGGTGAACTGGACCGGCAGAGGCTCTGGCTGCGTCGGCCCAACTTGGGCTGAGCAGGGCCCATTGTTATCGATATTGCCGGTGGACACAGGCCCAATTTATCACAAAATAGAACTTATGGTTCCAAATTTGCGAGAACTAAGAATTCCAATTTTATTTTGATTCTAACCAATTTTTTATATTAAAAAAATAATAATAATATTTAAGTCAATTTTTAAATAATTTGACAGATTTATGATTAATTTTAATATTTATATTAGATTATTAAGGTTTTGATCGAATTTTCTTCGATTTTAAAATTTTTTTTACCTTCGATCTTAATTTCGGTCTCACTGTTTTTTTACTTTTAAAAATCAGAACGGCCCATCAAATTATATTTTTTTTTTAAATTAGAATCAATATTGGATTAATGCTGACAATTAGTTAGATTAAAGCTGACAGTTTGGTCAGTTTCAATGTAGTTTTGCCAACCCCTAATTGATATTACCTCCGTTTCATTTGGTGGACCACACAAAACCATCAAAATACCTGCCTACCAAAATCTGCTCCTTTGTACATCACATGGATCCAAGGCACAAAATTGAAAATCGGACTAGGCCATTCTTCGTCGCAAATTGCAATGACTAAGGAAATAGATTATTACCACCACCATTCCGCCAAACTCCTCGCACCGGCAATGCGCCTTCGACTTCCTTATTCCTATCTGAATTCTCACTTTCTAAATCCGGGTGCGACATAGGATTGGAATTTTTCGAATCCAAGCGGGCAGAGAAAGAGCTTTCGCCAAGACGAACTCTGTGGAACTTTGACATCTTTTTCCGCTGTTTGCTGCCACCAACCACATCCCCAGTATTCGGTTTTATTTTAGCGATGGCAGGTGGAAATTCATCTTCATTTCGTAAAGCTTGTTTCGGCTCATCAATTATGATCTTTGATTTACCTTTCGTTGCGGCCCGGTAATTGTCCTTTGATAACACCTCTGGCTCACCATCACAAGGCCTGAAATCAGCCTGCAATTTCCTCAAAGAGCTCATCACACTATCAGCCAATGTGTCCTTTGGATCTATGGACTTTCCTTTATCTGCAGCAGCTATGATCTTTCCTTTACCTTTCTTGGCACCTTTCTTTTCTTTCGAGTTTTTGAATTCTAGACGATGACCATTTTCTCTCAATCCGACATTCTGTGACCTTAAACTGTGCATCTCGAGAAGTTCTTTCTGCTTCTGTTCATCGGGGCAAAGTCTAGCCAACTCGATTACAAGATGTGACAAGCCAAACTGCTGCACAAAATCCAGATATATTTCTGTATCGATTAAACAGAGGCGGTACTGTCCGGATATCTCATTTTCTAGAGCATTGCGTATCTTTTCAACCAAGGAACTATTTGCTGTCTGAACATCTTCCCCATTGAGTAAATTCTTGCTCACATGAGGCGTCTTTTGTGTTTTTGCTGAAGTCACTGGAGGAAAATTGATGTCTGAACCATCAAATTCCTTTTCAGAGAGACAGGGAGCTGAAGCAGAATGGCTTATTCTGCTGCCACTGCTCGATTCTCCTGATGAACCACTAGCGGGTAGCCCACGGACCATCGTTGGTCCAGCTTGTGCACGAGCTACAGAGCTTGATACTGAAGGTCCACTACCGATACCAACTTTAGAAATTCCCGAATTGTGTGATGCTGTATGAGTACCGTTTATTGCTGGCCAAGCTTCAGCTGACTTCTTATTTGGGAAAGAAGGTCCCCTTCTTGCTCCGGGCCATCCTTGAGCTGAATTTACAACATTTACTTTCCTTTGCTGCCGTAATCGTGTTGCCATAGTATTACTAGGCTTAGCAGAATCTTGTTGAGTATTCGCATGACTGCTGCTAGGGGCCACAGAAAGAGGTGGAAAGGAAGCTTCTTCCAAAGTTGAGTTCCTAGAATGTCCCAATGCTTGAAGATAACGAGAAGCTGATTCAGGATCAAAGTCTAACAATTCTAGTGGTTGAATTAAAGGATCAATATGGATATCAGACTCAGTTTGTCCACCTAATGATGATGCTGAGGGATCACCTTCTGAAATTGTGGTATCTAAACTTGCTTGAATGGCCATTGAAAGTTGGTTGTCAAAAGGATCAGGACAAAACGTTCTATCTCCTCGATGATGAGCTCGACCACTGCCTCGTCTATATCGGAAACTAGTAGGAATCTGACAACATATATGATAGAAAAGTTCACCAATGCAGATATAAACAAAAACAACAGCAGCTTCCATTATAAAGTGAATTCAAATCGTGAACACTTGAAGTTGAGGAACCATGTAACAGTACTCATACCTGGAGAGCAGCATTACGCTTAGAACGAGATAATCGGCCTCCATGTTCTATGGTGTTATGCCTCTGAAAAGTAGCACATAAAGAACAAAAATATTAAATACTTTCAACAGCCATAAGCCACATAAGAAAGTTCTTGTATTCTTTCAAGTAACCTTCATTTCAACTTCAGACTGGAAAACAATAAACTTCTTAGACAAGCAGGCCTCATCTTCACACAGGAAATGTTCATGGCGGAAATGAATCTGTCATGTCAAAAACATAGCTGTTAATATATACTCAACACAATTGCAGAAAAATAGGAATAATTTGTTCCAAGGTGTTGTGGCTAAAAAGAGTTACTAGCCTCGAGGCCATCATAATTTCTGTAATACTCATATTGACCAGGATGAAGTCTGCATCGACAGTACAATATTTAATATAATTGTATATCTAAAAGCATATGGAAAACAGATCCATTTTTCCTTCTATCAAATATAAAAACAGTATACCTTTGGCATATATGACAAGTAAAATGTTCAGTTGACATGTGCAAGTACAGTTCATTATCCCCATAAAATGGAGTTCGACAAAATTCACAACTAGGATGTCCTGCAAATCCACCTCTCTCCCCCTCACTCCCATCCACCTCAGAATCACCAGTGCTAATATGCTGATTTAGTTGAGGTCTAGTGTATAGCTTTTGTTCACAAATAAAAACCTGTTTTGTGCAAAAAGTGGAAATCACGAAATTAAACATCAGCTGGAGATAGAAAAAAGTTCCTCAAGCATTGCATGATCTATAAGATCATCATTCCTCACCTTTCTACCTTCCAAACATAGACTGCACATAATTAGTTTATGTCGGTGGAACAAATGACCCTTCAGCTGTTCAACATTCCTGAACCCCACTTGTCGCTTTGAGTTGTCATTTGGATGCTCCTCCATCTTATCACAAACACTGCACGACAGCCTACACATTGCCTTAATCATCTTATAATGGTCCACATCATCAAAAAATGCTTGTGTGTCTTCATGGAACCAATATGATCTCACACGACCTTCCTTTCGATGAGATGGAAGGACTGAAAAGTCACCAATTGTCCTTGTATAATCTCCTAAAGCCTGCAAAACAGAAGCATAATGTAAGTAAAAAGAGTGACTCCAATTACCTCATTTACAACAGCATAACATCAATCTCAGCACTTTCCTCACTATCAAATTTTACATCCAAAAGTTTTTACTATCAAGAGCATAGCATATGAAATCAAGTTAGGAAAAATCATGGTCATCTACTTTAACATCAAGAAAGCCATTCGTTACACGCATGCAGTACAAAAAACCACGAAGGTTAATAGAGATGAGATTGGAGAATAATGAAGTGACCAAAGAGTTGGAAATTCCAAAAATAAAAGTCAACAGGAACTATGGTATCCAGACAAATGAAGAACTGGAACAGACGCGTCAAGTAAAAAAACAGAAAAAAAAAAAACTCAAATCAATGTACTATAAGAAAGACAAATTTTATCATATAGAACTGCATTTACAATATTATTACAAAATCAAAGCCGGCAAGAGCTAACAATAACGGCCACAGCATATAGAAAATCAGGACCAACCTTGGTGACAAAAACAACGTCCGACTCCGACTTGCAAATACAGCAGCGTCGATCTTCACAAATGAAGCGAAGACGAGTGACACACGTGGAACAAACATCCCTATGCCCACAATGTCCATAAGCTACCCACTCCAGAACGTCAGCACACACCGCACAAGTATCATCCATATCCGATTCTCTCTAGCTCTCTCCTCGTCAGAAAAAAAATAAAATGCGAATCAGAACCAGAACTCAAAAGATCCAGGGCTCCCAAACAGAAACAAAAAAAAAAACAGAAAACTACAATTCACAAGGCAGATGATATCTACCTCAGGCAGTGACAATCTAGGGTTGCTGGAGGAGAAGAGAGACTCGAAGACACGAAATCGATTGAAAAGAAGACGAATCGAAGAGAATCTCAACAAAAGATGCGGGAATTCGCAGGGCGATCGCCGGCTGATACATCTACGATCTACCCAGGGACGAAGCTCCTCTTTGTTTAAATAGGGTGGAAAATTATAAGTACTTGATATAAAAATAATTGATATTGCGATGATGGATTTTCGAAATTTAAATGTTTTCATATTTTAAATTTTACATTAGTTTTGAATACACCATTAAATTATTAGTTAATATCATAAGTCTATTATTTATTTAAAATTTAACCAATAAATGCGGATTAGACAATTTGAATAAATTCAAAAATCAGAATTTAATTAGATTTGGTATTAAATGCATACTAATTGTAGTTTATTTGAGTACTAGTCAATTATAATTATAATGATTTAGATAAATGCGGATTAGAATTAAATGCATATTAATTTAGATCATTAATTCAACTAACAGACCAGGGTATGTCAAGAGACTAGAAACAGGCAAGATTTGGGCCGATTCGAGTCAATTTTAGAGCCAGCCTGATCAGTTATCTTAGAGCCGGCTTACTCTCTATGGTTCGATTTTAGATCTGAATACATAACTGGAAATCAACAAGCAACCTAATGATATTTATCGATTAAATTCTGGTTCAAGTAGTTCATTTTAATTTAAATCATTTGAACTTAATATTCTTTGCTAGTAGAAAAATTTATTTTCAATTATTTAATTATTTTTAAGGGTAAAAATTGAATTTGTAGCTAAACTATGAGTTCAGTAACAAATCGATAATCAAATTATTAAAATTAATAAATCAATCCCTCGTGACAAGTTCGACCGTCAGTATCAAAAAATTGACCCGCCACATTGAGGCGCAACATGTTGATGTAGCACGCGACAGGTCAGTCGACGTGTCGAATTTATTTGTTTTAATTTTTTTTATTTAATTTTGCTAGAAAATAACAATTTATGCATTTAAAAAATTATAATAAATCGTATAAATAATATTTTAAAATAATAAAATTATACTTTTGCTAGCGTTACTTAACCAAACTCGGGACAAATATGTACCCAATATCAATCTTTACTTATTTAAGAATTGTTTCAATTTAATTAGAATTACAATATATTTTAATTTTAATTTGATTTTACATATTTATAGTTGAATATAAAAAGTCAATTAGTACATGACTGTAATTAATGCTCGGACATTATAAATATTCCAGATTAGGTAATGAAAAAAGTCAAAGTCAAAAACCTCATATTTAAAGCCTTGCGCAGGTTTTTCATCTTCGTAGACTTTTGCCCAAGTCAACCTCTCCAAACCTACGCTTAAATAATGTCGAAGAATAGAAAACATATCTCAGAACACTAACAACACCGGCAAAAGGAAACTACGTACAGTACAACCTTCGGAAATGCTTCAGTCAGCGAGTTGAAATAACCATGGATTTGAAAACTTCCATGGATGTTCTGAGTTTGTAGTTTTTTGCGCAGGTCAAAACCCGCCGAAGAAGACAAAGTTCATCTCAGAAGAACAACGATGACAATTTAAGCTACGTACAAGGAATGATTTATCTCCGTTTTCCAGAAATGCGCAGGTCAGAACCCAGAACCGTTCAAACTTTGACAGCTTCAAGTGGTGTTTACAGCTACTACGCGGTGTGGATTTCAAAAGTAAAACTTGTTCTCCGTTCTCCCTTAGCTTCAGTTTTTTCTGTATAAATAGTATTTCGCGTTCATCTCGATTCTTCACTCTCGCCCTGATTATCTGAACTAAACTTGAGATCAGACCTTTATTCTTCGTTTTCCGCTTGTTTTTTCTGTGAAGAATCATGGGTTCTGTCTGCAATGGCGTCCAGGTTTTTTCGTGGCTCTCTTGTTTGGTTTTCTTCCTCGCTGTGTTTCCTCCGACGTCCGCCGCGTCCCTCAGAGTGGGTTTCTATAAATCGTCTTGCCCTTCGGCGGAGACGATCGTACGGAAAGCTGTCGATAAAGCGGTCTCTCAAAATCCCGGCATGGCTGCCGGTCTAATTCGCATGCATTTTCACGATTGCTTTGTTAGGGTAAATTTCAACTCTCTTCTCTGTTAATTCTTCTGCTAAATTATAGCTTTAGTAACGATTTTTTATTTGCCAATTTGATTCGTTTCAGGGTTGCGATGGATCTGTGTTACTGGAATCCGGACCTGGCTTCCAAGCCGAGAGGGAGAGTCGAGCAAACAACCCTAGCCTTCGAGGCTTCGAGGTCATCGACGAGGCCAAGTCTCAAATCGAGGCCGCCTGTCCGAAAACGGTCTCATGCGCCGACATTCTAGCGTTCGCCGCGCGCGACAGCGCTAAAAAAGTCGGCGGAATCAATTACGCCGTGCCCTCCGGCCGGCGAGACGGAATAATCTCCCTCGCTAGCGAAGTGGGAGCGAATCTCCCTCCTCCGAATTTCAACGCGCAGCAGCTCATCGATAATTTCGCTCGTAAAGGGCTATCCGCCGACGAAATGGTCACTCTTTCCGGCGCTCACTCCATCGGAGTAGCTCGATGCACCGCCTTCTTCTCGCGTCTCTACTCCTTCAACCAAACCCACCCTCAAGACCCTTCCCTGGATCCTGCTTACGCCGATTATCTGAAAACTAAGTGCCCTTCTCCGGCCACCGCCGCCGCAAGCCCTACCGTGAATCTTGATTTCGCCACCCCTAATCGGCTGGACAACAAGTATTACACGGAGCTGAAGAGGCACAGAGGGTTGCTCACCTCCGATCAGACGCTGCTGAGTAGCTCGTCGACGTCGAAGATGGTGGTGAACAATGCAAAGAGTGGTTCGACCTGGGCCGATAAGTACGCAAAGGCGATGGTGAAAATGGGCGCCATTGAAGTTCTGACTGGTTCGGAAGGGGAGATCAGAACTCGTTGCGGCTTCGTGAACTAATCTTGATATGGTTCTTCGTTTATTGTTGCATTTCTTCATTTGATTTGATTGTTTCTCAAGTGTACACATATTTTCAATTCCTCACTTTTCTACAGATTTAAAAAAGGTCAGTTGAATTTTACTTGACTACCGCAAAATAAGATGTTGCCCGTGATTGTGCACGTTTGTCGTTTCTAGTATGAATAATGTCACCACGACAACTCATTAA
Organism: Begonia fuchsioides; assembly: GCA_003255005.1. Lineage (NCBI taxonomy): Eukaryota > Viridiplantae > Streptophyta > Magnoliopsida > Cucurbitales > Begoniaceae > Begonia > Begonia fuchsioides. Next base: position 123,827 of record QAOC01046413.1, read on the forward strand.
AACTAACGATCTCAATACGTTAATATAGTTCAATATTTTAAATAATATTATTTATTTTGATGCTTAATGCCACTTAGCATCGGTTTTTCTATTTCATTAAATAGAAAAAACATTCATGATAGAAACCACCCACAAACACTCATTTCCTAAATCACACCCATTTCCTAAAAATAAAACTACCCATGAACAAGATAGTGGTTTAAGACAAACCTCCACTTAACACACGTAAAATAACTACTTTGACTGAATTAAAAAAACATGAATGAAAAACAAGATTAATTCCAACAATCCTTTACTTTGAAAGAAGGCCTTCAGTAGATCTACGTCGGAGGTTATGGGAGCGAAGTTTCCGGGAACATCGGAAGCTAGAGAAGTGTTGCCGACGTCCGCCGGGAACGGCGTAGTTAATTCCGCCGAGGAAGAAGGCGCTGTCTCGAGCGGCGAAACTACGCCGGGACATTGAGCTTCGACTTTAGCTTTAGCATCGTCGATCATTTCGAACCCCCCGAGAAGTGGATTCGCCGGACTATCTTTTTTTCCGCCGGAGCTCCGGGGACTGAATCTACCAGCTGAGACGCGTCACAGCCCTGTAAGAACATACACCAGGGGCCATTCCGACATCTTTCGAAAGAGCTTCTCTCACGGCCTGCCTCATAATGCTCTCCGCCAAAGAGCACGATTGTTGATAGAACACACCTTTCAGCGGCCCACCCATCACCGTCGCCGCCGCTAGTAGCGCCACCAAGCGCAGCGTCCAGCTTTTAGCACCTTTCATGGCGTAGCAAATTAGGGTTTCGTCGTTCAAATATCCTCGACCTCGGCTAACCCTCTGTCTGCATAGCAACGAGAATCAGGCTAAGTGATTGGACTTAAAGTGACAGCAGCATTCTTATGAATTTCTGGGTGTCTCAAGCTAGTCGATGTTAACAACGAAGAATCTAGTATGATTTTCAAATAATAAAGAAGAAAATTCAAGGAATAATCTCATCGCGTAAAGAAAAATCACAGGCACGAAAGAAATCACAGTACCGCGTCCCAAACCATGCATAGCATGGTTAAAATTCACGAAATTACCGTGTAACAAATGTACAAATACTTTCCAAACATAGTAAATTTATTAGGTTATATATTTAGCTTAAGATACGCAAAAAATACAATACGATGGAATGAGCGTCATACTTCGAGAAGAAGCAAAACCATATTAAACTTGTTTAGATTAATGATTTTGTGTTGGGTTTATGTTGATTTATGAGTTCTAAAATTGAAAAGCCGTGCTGCCGAGTTCATTGAACTCGGCCGGCTCCTAGACTTGATCAAATTCATGGGCATGTAAGAGATGACCTAGATAATTTATTGACATGATTTCGACATTTTTCGGCTTTTATGAGAACCATTTAGAGTAATTTATTGATATTTTTCGACATTCCAACTCGTGCCTAACTCATTCCCGTGCCAACAATATCTCGTAACAAATACAACCAAAATGTTTAAGAAGAAAATCAATGTCACGAATTAAGATTAGGACCATACCCAAAGAATGTGTAGATTGAATGGTGGAGGGAATTGAGATGGATAAGAAAAATCCAAATCAGATTCCCATTTTTATGTACACAAAAAAAACCGAGTCCAATTTGAAAATAATCAAGAAAAAATGGTCAACGAGATGACGTGGACATCACAAAAGCTCGAGGCAACCACCTAGGAAGAATCGAATATTTTGCCCTGATGATGAATGCGAAAATCCCATAGCAAGGAATGTGAATCAGACCCAAACAAAGGTACCTGTATGTTCTCCGCCATTAATTTACAGAGCGTAAAAGCTTGAAGAAGACGATAATGGCGACTTACCAGAAAGGAGCCCATTGAGTGTCGAGCTCGAGGAACGGATATGGCCACCTGCACGTGAACACATTAGATTCTCTGTATCTCATCGTTAATGATAAATGGTGTCAGATAGGCTAACCATGAAAAACCACAGGCGTGAATAACCCATTGGAAGACGACGTAGATGCAGCTCCATATCACGAAATACGAGAGTCTGAACCAGGGAAATGGCTGCAGAGAAGATGGAGAGCTTTGTTAAAAGCTTTTTAGGTCATCAATGGCGGATAAGCTGCGTAGGGATAGTACACTTACGAGGCTGTTTAGAGCGCTGTCAAGGAGAAGGAAGAAGGCGTTCATGGCATGCATGCAGCCCATCAACTGCAAAACGTAAGTTCATAAATATATAACCTCGTACTAGAGACATTCGAGCTCTGAATTTTCGGCCATGGCGTTTTAGAAAAGAACCAGAGACTTACCAGGTTGAGGCCGAGATGAGCGTTGGAAAGAAAGGGGACGATTCCGCACCAAAAAACAATGTCTGTTAAAACGACAGCTCCTCCACAAATCTGATAAGCTATCTGCATTGAATATCCGACAAACCCTGTTCTTTTCCCTGTCTGTTCTTGAGCGCAGAAGATTTCTTTATCTTGCAATATTTTTCTACGATTTTCTATGTCCCCTCTATGAATTTCATTGCTTTCTCCATTTTCATCGAGGTTTTCCTTCGAAAATACCCAACACCCGTACGCAGATATCATCGTCCCTAGCTGCAGGCCAGGATTTCTTCGGTAAATTGGTGAAAATATCCATTTTAAACAGAAGATTACCCCATTAAAGATACTAATCTCGATCATCAAGCTTTGCATAAAGGGATTGCGAAGAACATACCGCGAAATAAACCATGACTAACAGAAAAGTCCACCTGCAGATCGTATACATTTTAAGCCAGTCATTCGTCCCGCGATTTGAACGAAGAAAATGAAAAAATAAAACTCAGGTTTTGGATCTATCTGGATCGAGATCCCTGCCATGGAAGAAAGAACTGAACTTACTCGGTATAGTACAGAAGAATGGAGGCGTCCCAGTCGACGACATCCCAAGAAAGAAAACCCGCCATGGCCGCAAAGGAAACAAAGCGTGTGGCCAGAAGCCATCTAGGGTGCACGCCTTTCCAGCAACTAGACCATAGCTGCGAGGTGCTCACATGGCCGCAGACATCGCCGGCGCCAGTGGATCCAGCAGCCAACAGGCTCTCGTACATTGTCCCGCTTCCACCTTTCGAGCCGCCGCCTTCTTTCCTCCAGATCACCCATGAAGCGCAGAGAAAGGCTACGGAAACGATCCCGAAACAGACGAAATCGTACCAGTAAAGCTCCAGCGCCATGGCTGCGGCGGAGCTTGGTCAAACTCGATGGAGTTGGGGAAGATGAAGTTGATGGTTTGATATGGGCATGGAGACTGGCGGTTTTGACTGTTTGGTCTTAGGAGTCGTGAAGCTTTGTTTAGAGTTAATCATGGAGATTGGTCGGCGACAAAGCTGGCCATATTTGAATATATCTCTGGTTATTTTCTGGTCAACTCCATGGATTAGGCTATTTTACAGCAAACATGACATGATTCACTCTTGTCAATTGTTGTGCACATATATTTATTCTATTAGTTTACTAAATAATTATTTTAAATATATTTTAATTACACTAATCATGAGTCAAGAGTAAATACGTCTATATATATATAATAAAAAAATATATTAAAAAGTAATCTTGTAATTGATATTCAACAAAATATGTGATGGAATTTGTTAACATAACCTAATTTTCCCTTCATTCTTAGGGTTCATGTTGCCAACCTAACAAATAATAAAGGTGGGGGCGGTTCAGCTCACATGTTGGTGTTGCCAAACCAATATTTTGGTTAGGTTAGGTTAGGGTCTCTATATTAAAATATTAAAATATTAAAATCATTTTATATTACAGTATTTATTTAAATATTATTATTTAATAATCAATAATTTGATTTTCTAAAAATGAAACAAAACGTAGTAAAAAAATATCGATCTTGTCTTCCTATAACACTTGCACGATGAACAAACATCTATTCGGAAATGATGTGTCACCAAAGTATGATAAGCTAGAAGAAGACTATTCGTGACGATAAAAGGATACAAATCGATACTAAATAAGGGTTCACGATGATGATTAAATTTAAAATACACAACACACCATAATATGATTATTTTAATTTATTAATTCAAACATTAAAGTATAATTATTTTAAATTAATAATTTATACTTTTGACTGTGCAACTTTAAACTTTGACAGTGTTATTGACAAATGTTAATAAAATGATGACGTGGCATCATTTAAATTATTAAACTTCACTGTTGTAGTCTATTTGTAAATAGAAGAATATTTAATTTTGAAGTCTGAAAAATAATAATTTAAGAAATAATGAAAATTTGGAAAGAATCTAAGAAAGTGGGGGCAAAACCGGGACGAGAAGTTTGAATGGTCAAAAAGATTTGAGACTTGGAAAAAGAAAAGGTGGATAAAAAAGACATAAATGTTCGAGCCATTTCCTCGACTGTCATCAACCCCAACGCTTTTCCTTTTCCCAACAAACATCCAGCCAAAACCAAACCCAGTGCAGAAAGGGAAACCTCCCGCATAACCCAGCTGCCATTTTTGTTTTACTTCTTCCAAATCGAAGAAGGGAGGTGTTTTTTGATCGTATTTGGACACCCATTAAGCTGGATCAGTGGTTTTTCTCTATCTGTAGAGGTGCTGGATTCAGCCGAGACTTCCTTCAGTGTAATCTCTTGATCTCTCCAAGGTTTTAGTTTTAGTCTTTTTTTTTCCTTTTTTGCATCTTGGTTTGGTGATGAGCTGGCTGGTTTTTTTCTTCATTTTGTACCGCTGATCTGCGTTCTTTTGTACCCTGGATTTGTTTTTATCATTTTTTATTTTTTTTGTATATTTGATTTGATCTGTTTGGATCTAAGAGAGTGCAGGAAATGTGAGGAAACTGGGAATAGAAAAATTAAGATTTCATGTTTATCTGATGATCTGCTGATTTATAAGACGAACTTCCTCAAGCTTTTCACTGTCAAGATATCAGTTTCTATTTTAACCAGTTATTCCTTTTGTTCACCCAGTTTCTTGGCTACTAGATCGTTTTCTACAGTAGACAAAAGTAGTACTTTGTTGAAACCAAGTTGAAAAAGAAGGTGGACTAAGTGAGGCTCTTTCTGGAAGCAAATGGCTTCCATGAACGTGGTTTCTCTTCCAGTAACAAAGGAAGCCAGTGAAAACTGTTTTGATAAGCTTCCTGCTGAGATGAATAGCTTAAAAATTGGAGATGACAAGGTTTTTTTTGCTTCTTCTTCTTCTTCTTCTTCGATCTGGTCTTGTTTTTGTAAAATTTGTAAAATCGTATTGTTTTTGCTTTTTTTTCGTCACTCAGGAAGTAGAGGCAGCAGTGATTGATGGCAATGGGACCGAGGCCGGGCATGTAATTGTTACATCGATCGGGGGGAAGAACGGCCTTCCAAAACAGGTAATTTGCAGAAAAAAGTGCAACTCATATAAGCCTTCTTGTATTCTATAATGATGTTCTCTATTTTGGATGCAGACCATTAGTTATATGGCTGAACGAGTAGTGGGACAAGGTTCTTTCGGAGTTGTATTTCAGGCATGTTCTTTACTCCATCACAAATCTTAATTTTCTTAATTTAGCTCCGATGTTTGAAAGCTTCTCATGTTTTTTCGTACATTCAACTCTCCGTCAATTTTCCAGGCAAAGTGCTTAGAAAGTGGCGAAACCGTAGCCATAAAAAAGGTTCTTCAAGACAAGAGGTACAAGAACCGAGAGTTGCAGACAATGCGTCTTCTAGACCACCCTAATGTCGTTTGTCTAAAGCATTGCTTCTTTTCGACTACTGAAAAAGACGACCTCTACCTCAATCTTGTTCTTGAGTATGTTCCCGAGACTGTTCATCGAGTGATCAAACACCACAACAAGATGAACCAAAGAATGCCTCCTTTATATGTTAAGCTTTATTCTTACCAGGTATTATTCGGATCATTCCAACATATTCACAATTTTGAACTTTTAGAACATTTTCCAATTTTTTTCACTTACAGATACTTCGAGCTTTGGCTTACATTCACAATTGTATTGGAGTCTGTCATAGAGACATTAAGCCTCAAAATCTGTTGGTAAGCTGAAGATAGAACATTGCAGAACATAAAAAAAAAGGTTAGATTGACCAGCCATTTGTTTATACGAAGTCGAGAAATTGATACTCATTGTTCTTTTTTTTTTTGAGATAGGTCAATCCTCATACCCACCAATTAAAACTTTGTGATTTTGGCAGTGCAAAAGTTTTGGTTTGTTCTCCTACCTTAATTTGCTACTTTGGCCAGTTTTGTTAGTTTCGAAACTTATATTTATGCATTTAAAATCTTATAGGTAAGAGGTGAACCAAATATATCTTACATCTGCTCTCGATATTACCGAGCACCGGAGCTAATATTCGGTGCTACTGAGTACACCACAGCTATCGATATCTGGTCGGCAGGATGTGTTCTTGCAGAATTACTGCTCGGACTGGTGACCGGAGTTTTTTATTCACTCCTACTTGATTACTTTCGTTTTTCTCTTCGCAAATAATCTCATAATTCATATTGTTAATTCCAGCCTCTGTTTCCGGGTGACAATGGAGTCGACCAGATCGTCGAGATTATCAAGGTAATTGTTGTTTAAGATACAGTGCAATTCTAACTCTACCGGTTGGTTTCAATTTCAGAAAATGACAAAATTTGAAATATGTTTGGAAATTGAGTAAAACCTTGAATGGAAAACTAGATGAACACCAATAGATTTATTTGTTTGTTAAGACAGATAATTTAACATTCAATTTATAAACTAGGAGTTTGTATGGTCTGCTTTGGTTTTGAGATGAATTGGAACAAGAATTATGAAATACGTTGCAGTTCTGGTTTTTTTCGGTCAGGTTCTATATTTTAAGAAAGTTAAAATATAATTTTTTTTGTATGTAATTGGGCCGGGTTGTAAGTGGTTTAAACAATTTGGAGCTAATTTTTCAATTTATATTATGTTTTGTTTGGTTTTGAGTCGCGTTTTATCTGATTTTGGGTCATTTTCGACTCACAGTCTGATGTTGGTTTCACGTTCTTTAAAAATCAAGATCAAAATCCGCGGTTTCGATCCGAGATGCAGTCTGATTCAGTTTTGCCCACCCTTAATACAAACAACACTAAATATTATAATAAAGATTGTATTTTTGACAGGTTTTAGGTACACCCACAAGGGAGGAAATTAAGTGTATGAATCCTTATTACACTGAGTTCAAATTTCCACAAATCAAAGCTCATCCATGGCATAAGGTACGACAAGATTCGCTTGTGATTTGACTATCACTAGTGTTGTTCATTTAGTTACGGATTCTTGACTTTGTATTTTTGGTGTGGGGACATTAGATATTCCACAAGAGAATGCCTCCGGAGGCCATAGATCTTGTCTCGAGGCTTCTTCAGTACTCTCCGAGCCTTCGAAGCACTGCTGTAAGACTTGCGTATTTTGAATTTTTTGATTCGTAATGCCAAATTTACATCTTTAGCATATCCTATTAATTTATCTTCTGACGTATCGAATTCTGATTCATTCAATAAATATTATAAATAGTTATTTTAATTATAATATATTAAAAATATTTTAATTTGATCAATCAAAATTTGACACGTCAGAAATTAAAAAAGAAATACTTAAAAAGTAAATTTATTTTTATTCAATTTGTCTCGATATGATTATTGATCTGTTATGGTGTTAAAATCTTTTTGATTTGATGCAGTTGGAGGCTCAGATTCATCCATTTTTTGACGAGCTTCGAGACCCGAATACCCGTCTTCCGAACGGCCGATGTCTTCCTCCGCTCTTCAACTTCAAAGCTCATGGTGAGAGATTAGAGGAACTGATTCAACTTGTCATTCATTAAATGAAATTCAAATCTCATGTGTTATGCCTACTCTGACATTTTTTCCCTATTCCGGTCAGAATTGAAGGGTGTCCCGACAGAAATTCTGATGAAGCTGGTCCCGGAATATGCCCGGAAGAAAGGAAATCTCCCCGGAATCCCGTAAAATAAACATATATATAAAAAAAGTGTGATCTGTTGTAAAAAAGTAGTTAAAACGCTCTGTTACCAGTTTCGAAGTGGTTGTTATTGTATTATTTAATTATCTTCATTAGTTGAAATCAGATCCAAGGATTTTGCTCTTTACTGTATGAAGCTCCAACGAACTGGAGTAATCCTATCCCCGGTTTGGGTAAGTTTGGGCAAACCGAACCGGTTCATTGGGTTAAAAAGAATTCCTAAATTTAGGATTGGGTTGGATCGGTTCTTAACGTGTTGCAAAAAATAGGGTTGGATTACAATTTATTATTTTGGGTTGCAAGTCAATTATACTGTTTGCTAAAATCAAATGGATAAATTGATTACATTTTATGAATTTTGGTTTTATAAAAAGAATTAGTTGGATTGAAGTTTATTCGATATATTTATTAATTTGGGTTTTTTGTAAATAATTGGAATCAAGATAGCAAGTTAGTAGATTATTTATTAGAAAATATGAATTTTTTAATTATTAATTCTTCGACGTAGAATGACTTTGCGAAGGGAAACCGGCGTTCCTCCGGTGAGCTTTATTTAATCCGAGGCAAGGATAACGGTGCGTCCTTTTCCAAACAGATCCGTCGGCATGATAGGTCATAACGTCGTTGCCGAAACAAACGGATTAAACCAGGATACAGATATCGTGATAACGCCCGTTATAACGGTTTTAGACTCCCTGTTTATGCCCGCTTCTTCCGCTATAAATAGACGCTTCTTCGTGAGCAGGGGACGCGTTTGTGTTGGCTAGGCTCCTTCTCCTGAGAGGGGTCGTGAGATCTGTCCGCCTTCGTTAGTTTATAACTTGCTCTCGATCTCATCTTCAGGCTAGTTATCTCTTTGAATTCATTTCGTCGGTGTTCTTTCTTATTGTTTCTCCGATTTTATTTGAAATGTATATATTTTTCTTGATTTTGCTTTTCGGCTTGGATCTGTAATTCATTGGCTATTTATTTTGTTTTATATTTTCTTTTTATCAATCTAGCTATCTGGATGTATTTTGTGTTTCATTTTTCGCTGAATTCTCTTATTTTTCTTTTGACGTTTTGGATCCTAGTTTGATATTTGTTCGCTTCATTTTTCCGAAAGTTATCAATGCATCGTTTGTATAATTTCATCATTCTCCTGTTCCTAGCAGATGTGTGCTTTGATTTGGATATGGCATTTGAATGAATCATTTCAAAGATTTTGTATTTACATTTCTGATTAAAATGGAATAAATCCTGATTTATCGAGATCCATTTTTCTTACGATGTCCTTCTGTGATTGTTGTTAGTCCTTCTGTGAATTTAAATGGTTGCTGATATTATTAGTTGATCCTGTTGATGTTGTTGGATTTAAATTTAATTTATGGGGACCTGATTGGTGTTTTCAGTTAACTCAAAATGGGGCTGTCTTTCACCAAGCTTTTCAGCCGGCTCTTTGCCAAGAAAGAGATGCGGATACTTATGGTGGGTCTTGATGCCGCTGGTAAGACTACTATCCTGTATAAGCTCAAGCTGGGGGAGATTGTTACCACCATTCCTACCATAGGTAAGGTTCTATCCTTCCAGCGCTGTGTTTCAAGTTAACTGCATTATGCTATATATTTGTTCTTTGTTTGCCTTCATCTGTCCTTTCTCTTTCTTGTGAATTACCAAGCCAAAAGGAGACCAAACGATAGTGTTACCTAAATTTTCCCTCTGGTTCTCCGAAATGTTGTTGCCTGTGAGCATTGGTTTCTCATTTGTTTTGTATCTTCCTATTTGTTCATCCCTATTCTGTGTTCTCTATTTATTATCGTCATTTGAATCTCTTCCATCCCACCTGATTGCTTTTTACCCATTCAGGCTTTAATGTTGAGACTGTGGAGTATAAGAACATCAGTTTCACTGTTTGGGATGTTGGGGGCCAAGACAAGGTAGTAAAAAATTGCTCTATCTTTTATACTCATTTCATTTTGGCGCTGGTTATTTAACTTGCTAGATTTGATTTACAGTAGAAGTTTAGTGAAGAGATATTTTATGATTTAATTTTTTAAATAGTGAATCACTATAGATTCGGTATAAATAGTACATTATGTTTTTGATGAAAATTGGACATTTTTGTTCTAAGTTTTTCCTAGTCATAGTCTTCCTTCGGTTTACAAAACTACTGTTGTATTATTTTGCTTGGCATGGCGATTGATTTTTCTTTTGGAAAATATTATAATGAAAACTCACATATTTATTACACCAATCAGTCTCATATGATACTTGCAAAGGGACTACTCATTTGGTGGTTTGTTACTGTCTTTGTTTTTTAGTACATTTTCCAATGTTTCTGGTAGTAGTGCTGCATAGACATAATGAAATTGAAAGTTGATTGAAGTTAAATGTTAACTTTGTTTTATGTTGAATTTTTATCCTCCCAAGATCCGGCCACTGTGGAGACATTACTTTCAAAACACTCAAGGACTCATCTTTGTTGTTGATAGCAATGATCGAGATCGGGTTGTTGAAGCTAGGGATGAGTTGCACAGAATGTTGAATGAGGTAAGGAAATACGGTTTAAAATGTGGATGAACGATTGCTCTTAGTGTCTATCCAATTTATAACTTATTGGCTCCATTGGCAGGATGAGTTGAGAGATGCGGTGCTTTTGGTATTTGCTAATAAGCAAGATCTTCCTAATGCCATGAATGCTGCCGAAATAACTGACAAGCTCGGCCTCCACTCCCTTCGCCAGCGACACTGGTGTGCTAGATAACTTTTTTTCTATCTTTTTCTTTATGAATACCTTCTTAACTTGTGCCGAATTTTTATTAGTGCAATAAATATTATAAATCAAATTATTTTAATTACAATACATTAAAAATATTTTAATTAGACTAATAAAAATTTAACATGCCAAAAAATATACTAAGAAAATAAATCTAGTATTATTCTTTTTTTTTTTTTAATTTCCCTCTCACCAAAGCTAAGATAACAGGTCTGCATCTGCATGCATACTCGCAGGTACATCCAGAGCACTTGTGCTACGTCTGGTGAGGGACTCTACGAAGGACTTGACTGGCTCTCAAACAATATTGCAAACAAGGTGGAACACACCCTAATCCAGTGATATTTCATTTGATATATCTATCTGATTTTCTGATTTTGGGAGTAGTCTGATTTTCTGTATTCCTTATTTTCAGGCATAGATGTCGTGGATCCAAGTTTTGGTTGCAACCCTTTTCCCATGAGATGGATGAGAAATGTACGTTGGTGTTTGTTTTTATCAACTGATGTTTTGTTTTATCATAATGGATCGATACATGTTTTTTTTTGCGATCGAAAATACAATTTAGTATGAATAGAAACGAACCCTTTTCCTTTCACAAGGTGAAGATTTTAATTATTATCGATTAATTATGGTCAATAATTTCATAAACCCTAAGAATTGAAGCATGACAAGTGAATCATTTTTCATAGCTTAGTGGATAAGAGATGTACGCTAGAATGAGTAAAGCGATGTTTGATCTCTTGTTCAAACAATAATTGTTGTAACTTAATCTTATAAATCAATTAATTTTAATTTTCTACCATTTGTTATATTAATTATTTATATTAGTTGTTCTCCTTTTTTGCTTGTTTATAGTAATGACAAGAAATGAACATATTCCCAAAATAAAGGTTTTATTTTGTACTTTAATGTAATATGGTAACATTTGATGTCATCTTCTTCTATTTTTGGATGAGTTATTTTTATTTGTTTATCTTTATTAAGAATTAATATATAGCTCTTAAGAATCCATCAATATTAATTAAGATAAATAAATAAATATGAAAAAAGACATTAAAATTTACATGAAAAGTTTTAGTTGAGAATGCCATAATTTTTACATTTTCATGTATGTTTCCGTTTACTTAATTTTTTACTTGAAAAATACACTATTGACTATTGTTTACTCTCTCGAATTTTTCACTAAGTAAAATAATTACAAGTTTAATTAATTTAATTACGTTTATTTCAACAAAACGGAATTGCTCCCTCGGTGATTTGAACTAAAGAACTTACCTAAATTTTGAGTTGAAAAATGTTAAATATTTATAATTTATTGCATGAAATTAAAATGATATATTGTGTTTGTTTAAATAAAAGGATAAAAACTAAATTTGGTCAAGAGTTTTGAAAAAAACTCATTTAAGCCTCTTTGGACGTTCAAATAGAAGTCAGTACATCTTGTATGAACGTTCGAATGAAAATAAGTGTGTCTGGTCAATTGTTAAAATTTTAGTTTTTAATTAGTTTGACTAAATAAATCTTATTGGAATGAGATCGTTAAAAATAAATTGAACTGGACGGGGTGAGTCGCCGAGTGAGAGTTGGGTCATGGGTGCCTCCCGCCAGGTTTTTCTATCGATTTTAAAGTTTAGAGTTTTTTAATTTATTTTTTTAAAGTCTAGAGAATAAATGATTTAATAAGCTTGATTGTTGCCATCACCAGATTTTTCAGGTATCATATTTTTATTGAATTCAATTAAATTTTTATTATTATTTAAATTCCAAAAATTGTTATTTTCTGTTTGACTTGTCGTTAGTGTGGAGTGACAAAAAAGATTTAGTCAACAATGGAAGCAAATATCTAATTTGACTACCAATTTCATTTAAAAATTAATATTTATTTCAATAATAATTGTGATGCTTAGAATAGTCTTGCCCTCGAATTTATTATGATTTTGAATATTTCTAAAACATTAAAACTATTTTTCGCTTCTAATTATTATACCCTTGAACGATGTGACCATCATCAATTAATATAATTGATAATTTTAATTATACATAATTATCTCAATATGTAAATTCATTAATAAAGCCAAATTAGGGAGGAAATTTAACTTGATCATTTCAAGATGCAAACTTCTAACCGACACCGATATGAACACAACGAAGGTACAACTCGTAAAAGTGAAATCATACAATTTTTATTGGGAGCGTGACAAAGAAATTATCTGTAACACACTAACACTATAGTTACTCATCGTATGAAATATATGACTAAATTGTTAAATATTCAAATTTTCAATGAAAATGACAATTTGTACCGAATTCAGTATGAACATTATAAATACTTTCATAGTCTATATAGAAGTGTCACCAATGAAAAAGTCTAGACTGTGACAACAACGTGGATCTAGACTGTACTTGTGACAGTGCACAATTTCACATTTGATAGAGTAGAAAACTTACATTTGTAAATAAAAATCTTATTTACACTGCATTTGTGCTAAATTTAACAATAAAATTGTACAAATCAGCAGACAATTGTGTACTGAAAATACCGAAAGATGTTAAATAACCAAAAACTCAAAAATAATAAAAATTTCTATAAATCTTAGTATAAATTTCAAAAGAATATTTAATTAATTTTAAATTTTGTGAGCAATTCCTTCGTTGCCAGCCAAAACCATGTACTTGTCTCTCCTCGTAAGCTTTGTACACTCGAACCCCAAAGCATTGGCCAGCTCTCTTTGCACTTGGTTAGCCAAGTCAAACCTAGATCCACTCTCCCCATCTCCACACGTGGACGATCCTGATATCTTCTCGAGCAATCGGACGGTGTAGGTTGGAGATGGGTCCATCAGGAAAAAAACCGGGTCCAAGCACTTAAACCCACTTGCAGTCGTGCCATAGAAGAAGCTAAACCGAGTGTCGTTCGCCACCGGCACTATGTCGGCTTCCATCTCTGTAAAAAGAGGACTGAACCTCAAGAGAAATGGCTCTCGACACGTCGTTCCTTCCGGGCAAACAACCATGTCGCCTTCTTTCAACAATTTTTCCATCATCTTCTGATCCTGCTCTCGGTTTCGGGTCAACCGGACGGTCTTGATCGGCGAGAGAATCTCTGATATTCTGCTCAGGCTGTAGGTGACGGCGGCCGGTTTTTTCCTCAGGATGAACGAGAGGTAGAGAGGGTCGAATAGCGTTCTGTGATTACAAACGTAGACGACGTTCTTCGAACTTGAACCGGAAGCTGAGCCGGAGGTTGTGGGTTTTGATACGGTGAGGCTCATTCCACAGAAGGCGTTGATCGGAGCGCCGATGTTGTAGGGGAGGAATACTGAAACCACCGCTCTGATTCCGGCGAGTGTCAGGCCAAGTGGGAGCCACATGAGCAAAGCTAGGCTATTCAGTGGGGTCGGTTTGATGGCGAGCCTGCCATCGTGGAAGATCAGTGGCTTGGGACATCTCTCTCTTGCCAGTATTTTCCATCTTTTCTTCTCTGCTTCGGCCACCGTGTAAATTTCCTGTTGCAGAGAATCACTTTAGAGAGAGAAAGTGGAGAGATAAAATGGCGAAGCGTCGGGAAAACTAATGTAAAATGGTTTTTTTGTTCTTTTTGGACGTTTGTTGACGCTTATACTGAGCTGTGATTTGTGTGGCCTGAACGCTACTGACAGTTCATCTGTAATATTTTCAGGGATAATAAAGAAAAATCACCTTGCAGAGAGAAGAAAGAAGGGGATCGAAGCTTCTGCCGTGGCCATTAATGGCGATTGAATTGGAGCAATCGATAACAACCCTCTCTCCTCTAGCTGTCTCCAATGGCGGAAAGACACTGTTTTCATCTTCCAAGAGTCCAACGAAAAATCCACGGAAAACTTTGAGTTCTCTCCCAAGAACAACGTCGACCTCCAGATAATCTCTCAAAAAGCACTCGATCATCACCCGGGGAAAACAACTAACGCCGACGGTTTTTCCGGCGCGCCTGAGAACTTCAAACATTTCCGACCAGACATCGGCCAAGAAAAACTTGGGCAAAACAGCTCGACCAGCTCTGAAACTACCCTCTTTCATTCCGAAAAAGCTGACGAACACCATCATCTTCAACCCCGTTTCTTCTCCGACCAAACAAAGAATAGGGTACAGAAGAAGCAGAAGAAGAGCTCGGAAAACACTCCCTGCTTCGAAAGCGACGAGCATGAAATACGGAAAGAACGACGGAGACTTCAACAGAGCTCCTTCGACGCTGAAAATCACGGTATGGTCGCCGAGATCGTCCCTTTGCGAAAGAGAAACACTCTTCTGGAATCTCCGGCCGCCGGTGGTCTTACTGAAACTCATGTTTCTCCGAAAACTTTTGAAATTCCTGCATAGGATTGCGTTGAAGCCGGAGAAGACGGAGAAGGCTTTTGACATTTCTTCCATTTAAGTCCAAGCCTTAGAATTTGAGATTCTGTGGTCAGCTCCAGCCTTCCACCGGGACTTTATATCCGCCTCAGTACATATTCACCCTCACGTTTTCCATTTATTACACAGTGGCATCACAGCCTGCTGACAGGAAGGCTTGGTCAACATCGCGTTTGCGGTCAACCAAAAACACCAAATTCTTCATAATTAATCCGAAATCTAAAATAAATCAACTATTTTGCTTTTTATATGGCAATAATTTTTTCATGATAAAATCTTGGGTAAATATTATTTTTGGACTTGAATTTCATGTAAATACGGAACAAATTTTGAGCATTAAAAAAATTGCTTCAGCATCCTAGAATGTTTGAAAGGGGTCACTGCATCCGGTACAGATGTCTGAATGAAAATCATTGAGTCTGGTGTAGACGTTAGAATGATATTGAGTGCGTCCGATCAATTTTATTATTTCTTAATTTTTTTTAATTAATTTGATTAAAAAATATTATTAGAATGATCTGAAATTTTTATCAAACAATATAAGAGACAAATTTGTAAATTTTCAATTTCTTTTCTATATTTGTACAATTTACTATATTTTTTGAATTTTTTGTCACACATTTATAATATTATAAGATAATATCTTATAAAATTTCATGAATTTTTAATAATTTTACTTTGTAGCATTTCAAAGTTTGATGGAATAAACTCATATAAACGTGACACAAAATATCAAAATTAACAGCATATTTGAATAATAACGTAGCATATAATAAGGGTAATAAAATAGACATTATGATCAGTGCAACGCGCCATGACTTGGACACGGTGGTCGTCAAAGGCAAAAGCAACGACCTAACACGTACAATTTAATGTGCAGAGAACTGGTCCTCCTCTATTTAATGTTGCTTTTATTCTTCCAATAATTTTCAAACCAAGAACACTTCATTTACATGCAAGTGAAGACAAAATTCTTGGCTTTATTCATATAAATAAAATAAAATAAATTAAATTATATGATGGTTTGTCGATTTTATAGCTTGGATTAAACTAGAGCCGTCAAACGAACGAGCTGCTCTGCCGGCTCGACACTGTAGCAAAACGAGCCGGCAAACTCGAGCCCGTATCGAGCCCAGCATGTCGGCTCGCTCGATCTGGCTCTTAAGCTCGGCAACACTGAGCCAACCGATATGGCTCGCAAGCCAGCTCGCGAGCTGACTCGGTAGGCTCGGAGTACCTGTAGTGCGGTCGACCTTTAGTGTAACCGCGATCGACACTTAATCGACATTAAAATTTTGTAGGTCGACCGCATAAGAAGGTGTCGACTGCTTAATGTTACAGAACGTTTTAGGTGTCGACCTCGTTTATATATGTTGACCGCAAGGTATTTATCGTTAGTGAAAGTGTCGACAACCAATATAAAATGGTCGACCGGTATACACAAAGTGTCGACCGACGTTGTAAAAAGAGTCGACCAGTAAAATGTAATTTGCATATTCAACGGAAACATCTGGTCGACCATGAAAATACTGCAGGTCGACCAGAAGTAATTGTTATGAGGGAATTCTATAAATTGTAGGAGTTAGCTGAGAATTTCTTACCCGAAACTATCTGTTCAAATTGCTGTCAAGTCTTCGCGCTCGACATGCTAATAAGATTTATATTTTTATTTAAAAAAAATATTGTAGTAGAGAATAGAAATCGGATCAAAACGCTTTATTAATTCATAAATTGCGGGTAAATTCTAAAATTCCAAGAGCTCAGAACTTTATATCGAGAGACTAATGAATTATCGTTTAAAATTAAAACCAACTTTGGACGAGATCGATAGTACATGATGTCACACGTGAAACATAAATGGAACGAAAAACGACTAGACATGAGCATGATTCAACTTGCTTAATTGTCTTTAAATACGCGATCTATCAACTAGATAACTCTATCTCGTTGTGTCTTCATAATATCTAATTAGATATCGACCGGAAGAAATATTGATAGTCTCGGAGTCGTGTCTTGAATTTTATCGTAAACTCTTATTTCGTATTTTTTGCTTCTTTATTATTTCCGTCGATTTTACTTCATTGATAATTTGATGATCGTTTGTAAGTTAAAAACTTCATTTTTGTTAAAACTCAAAACGAGAAATTAATCGCAGAGACAAAATCAACTGAAAACAACGAAAAAAACACAGATAAAATTCAACAAAATCGAAACAATTGTCAATGAAAATCGATATGGTCGGGCGTTCATTAAAATGGTGTAAAATTTTAAAGTGTTCATCGCTATAAAAAAGATCCACATATAAAACCCTAGATTCATGCAAAAACAACGGAATGAAATAAGTCAAATTCACCCTGCTGTTTACCGACAAAATCCAAAAACCTTGTTATGTCCGAATTAAACAAACCTCTGTTTTTGAAAGCAACCAAAGATTAGAAAGTAAACAACATATTTTAAAGTTTAGAGTTCTTATATTGTTCTGAACGTGTAGTAATAATTTTGATTATATTTAATTAGTAAAACGGTTTTCTAATGTTAAATTCAAAAAACATCTACTTCCTATTTTCAACTCTCTTTCTCTCTTTGTACCAGAAAAAAAGACGAAATCTCTCGTCCCCAAGATCCTCACACCCCGGCCCGACAGCATGTGAAAAGGTTAATCACGGTGACTCAGCGGGCCAGAAATGAGAGACATTAACCTGATATCCCAATGAGTTATCCAAACATTGAGGGTAACAATTCACACATTAGGATAGCGCAGACGTTAAACCTAAGTTCTTTGTACCAATTCTACCATTTGTCTCTCTCTCCCCTTCAAATGAATCAAGTGTGAACGAGGTAACAAAAGAAATTATACACGAAAAAAATGAGGCAAGAGCACGCTTGTATGGGTGGGTCTATACTTGTACCACGTTTCCCTTCCCACCCCATGCAATAATTCATCACTTCTCCCACCAAAACCTAAAATTCCAACCTTTCTTTTCTCGTGTTACATCTATGGATTCCCATAACTTGCATTTATGCACTGAAATAAATGCACTTGATCCCATTACCGAAGAAATCACAATGATCATGGTAGATCTGATGCAGAACCATCGATTTTAAGTTACACCGTCAACGAGACTTAGAAAATTGAATTATAGTTATAGTTCAAGATTAGGCTTCATTAGCAAACACTGTACTTGCTAGCAGGCTATGTGAAAACAATGACTATTCAAAATTCTGTTCACAGTAAGTAATGACTCACACTAACAGTATAACGTTTACAAGTGCTTCCAATACAATATTGTCTGTTTTGGGCTAGCGACACCCTCACAAATTTGTTCTTTGGTTTACAGCCTAAAATGCGTTATACATGGTAGGATGTGAAACAACACTTATATACAACACACATATTAATTTTCCAAACAATATGAGATTGCACCACTCTCACACTTCTTATTTAAGCCGATCGTCACAACTAGGGTGCATAATCTAAGATATTTTTTTTGTTAATTACAAATCATTTTGAGCAAACAACAATAAGAAAATTTGTGAGAAAATCGACGAAAAAAACAATACTATACTCTATTTGAGACTACTCCACCGTAGTTCATAATATAATTAGTTGGTCACTTGAAATGTTATAAGAAGAGAGATAAATATCAAAGAAATAAGAAAGTCTAGGAGTTTAAAAAAAAAGTAAAAACCTCAAGATACAAAGATAAAATCCATTAGGGTTTGTGTTAATGTATAGCTGAAACGAAATTCCTCCACTGCAAGTAAAAAAACAGTTCTTCCATGTATGATCCTTATTCTGATTTCGGATTAAGATTCTGCCTTACTTCTCCTGCTTCAGCTTGCAGTTACTGGGGATGATATCTTGAAGAAGCCCTCTGTCAGTCAATGGAGCTGCTTTGAAGGGTCTCTGAGGAAGAAAATCAGGGTTTGCGCCGCCATTGTCGCGAGCATCAAAACTCACAGACGAGGATCGGAAAGAGGGTTGAAGATTATCTTGATAACGATAGGCTGGAGTTTGATGAGCCAGGACTGGGCTTGGATGAGTGTGTTGACCTTCGTAGGTCGTCACTACAATGGTTGGATCTCTGAAACATCTCTCGACGTGTTTTTTCACATCGCATGTTGATGTTGTGCAACGATAATAACTCCTGGGTAGATTATCGGAAAATTAGGTTTTAAATCATCGACAAGTTTATGAAATGAAAATGATAAATGGGTGTCGATTAATGGAGAGTTTGAAATCTTTTACCTGGGAAAAGAGCTGTTTTTTACTGCTTTTTGACCGTATTTTCTCCATCTGTACCCATCTTCCAGATGATCGACCTCACTCTTCGTCAGAAACGCAAATCTGGGTTTTCTCTGTCTCTTCTGGTTTGTCTTGTTTGTTTTCAACCTCGTAGATCACAAACTTAGAACTCAGACAACAGAAAGAAATATGCAGAGGAGCTCAAGCTTTGGAAATATGACCACTGTAAAATCGAATTCTAAAAGATGTAGAGCTAGATCGATCGACCTTGAGCTTCGAGATTTCGAGAGAACTATCGTTTTCATCATTAAAAGAAACGAAAGTGCAAGAAAATGAAACTCACTTTATCGTGGTTTTATGCTTCTCTTTCTTGATTTGATTACCATCTCTACCGTGGTCGGCGGGTTCATCGTTGACAGCGTCGCTCGAAGCGGACGAGACGGAGGAGTTTGGAGTGAGAGGGTTATTCATGGCTGTCTCCGACCAACACTCCTGGATAACGGAGGTTGGACAAGGAGCAGACGGCGGCGGCGGAAACGGCGGTGGTGGCAAATCAAAGAAAGAGGAAGCAAATGGATCTTGAACGGCCAGAAGGTCCATAAACCCTAGGGAGCTCTTCCCTCCTCCGCCGGAGAAATCAAACGCCGCCCCTGAAAGTGGATAACTAATCGAATCGTTATAAGATAATAACGAAGACCCTCCGCTAATTTCCTCCATCTTCACCTCTCGCTAGTTTTGGTTCATCGAAAATCAAAGAAAACTGCAAAAAAAGGAGGAAGAGAGAGAGAGAGTTAGAGAGAGAATAAGGTGTGGACTGGACCGGTAATAGCAGGTTGTAATTCCGCACAGACAAGACAAGGGGAAAAGAATGTGGAAAATGAAGGAACGTGGTCGGAGGAACGTGGTCGATGCTTTCAGACGAAGAGTTTGACCGGCGACCGGTTCCGCCGTGTGAACTGGATTCCCATTAAAATGCTTTCCTCAACTTCTATTCATATAAAAGATGCATGCATCTGAAACAAGAATAGTGATTATATTCGTTTTAATCTATCAAATTATCACCCACTCTGAAACTTACAGAATGGTTAACGAACTGTATTCATGTGTTTTGGTTAACAAAATCACTTGAGGAGTCATGTTCTCCTCTATCTATATCATGTTTGCTTGAAATTTTACTGTAGTGATTATAGTCTTATAATTAATTGAAGTGTTGAAAGCGATGCATTTTAAGGGTAAAAACAGTGGGTAATGATAATATCTGTAGACTGGTTTATAAGACATGGTCGGTTAAAAGGTTGTGTTTTCTTCTTTCTCTTTTACTTTTTCTTCCTTGGATCAGAAAAAAGCCATGGAAGAGACGCGAAAAGAGAGAGACCAAATTCAGCCTACGCCGTTCATCTTTTTGGTGCAAATAAACGCGCGTGTGGGTTGCCGGAACTACACCTCAGGCTGACACAATCTTTACGTAACCTTCTCTCTCTCTCTCTCTAGCATCAAGACTCAGAAGCTGACTGCGAAGAAGAAGAAGAAGATTCAGAGAAACTGCAACTATTGTCTCTGTTCAACAGTAAACTCTACAACAGGGACTTTTTTTAAATTTAAATATTGTTATATTTTAAGGTTTTCTGTTTTTTTTATTTCTCAAACTACGAGAAGAAGAAGAAGAAGAAGGAGAGAAGTGGAGAGCAATGACAGCAGCATCTATGTATTTCCATAAATGGCGGGTCGTTTTGCCAACATCTGCTTTAATGGAGGTTGCTTGCTTCTGAATTCATAAATTTCGAAGATTTTGTTGCCCCACCACCTACCCTTTCTTTATTTAAGCCCTATTCCTCCATTGAATCCGTTGAGCTTATCAACTGAAAACACAGCTCCATACATCTCTCTCTCTCTCTCTCTCTCTCTCTCCTCTCCTCTCCTCTCTCTGTCATCTGCAACACCTTCTAGAAGAGACACGTAATCTCGTTTGATGTTCGCTCGATCTCGGCCTTAACTTTTGCAAACCCTGCCTGGTCTTAAACCAGATTCTCTAGTAATTTATTCAACAATTTTTTTTTCCGATCACAGACCAGTAGAAATCTTGTTTTCTTTTCTATTGTGGTTGACTTTAGCGATTTCTATTCGCAGGTGCTATCCTTCACGAGGATAATCATAAACTACGCATATCTCTTTGACTCCTCAATACCGACACGATGCTGCCGACGCTTCGTGTCGGCTTCGTCGGAGTTCCAGCAAAAATAAAAAAATAATTAATAATTATTTTAATTGATGAGAATATTACGAAAATAAACTAAGCAAATTTCATGACTTCTTCAATCAAACTAATTACCCATTAGCATAAATTAACGCGGGATTAACATTCTACTCTCTTCGTTTCCGATGATTTTTTCGGAAGCATTTTCAAATCCGTGATCGGATCGAGACCTAACTCTTGATCGGAAGACTTAGGTTTATAATTTTTTTTTCAAGCGTGACAAGTTAGAACTTCAAAAATACAAACATTTTGTTACTTGTGCCTTGAGCTAACTACAAGAATAAACTCGTGCGGACTCCTACCAAAAAAACCTACACTAAATGTATCGAGTGCACGGAGGAATCCCCACATTTTGTAGAGAATCGAGCCGGATTTGAGTGCGCAGATCTTCTATTTCGATAAGTAGCGCTCGGAAATGACTCTTTTTCGGGATGATTTCAAATCAAGATGAATAGAGAGGTGTTCATGGACTGAGGACGATAACACTTTCTTATTAGTTTTATACATGATTGCTATTCTAACCATTACGAAATAATTAATCACGATCGTACATATGCGCGTGTATTGAATGAACGAGTCTCCATTCACTTGTATCGAATAAATTATAAATATTTGTTTATTAAATCATTGAAAAATTATATAGGTTATGCTAGCAAATATTTGAATAATGTAAAATAACAAAATAAATTTAGAATTATTTATAGAATAATTCTAGATGTATTGCAAATAGTAGTTTGAGACAAGGGTGGACAAAATCAAATCGAAATCGACAATTTTAATTCGATCTTAGTTTTAATTTTTAAAAAATAGTGATTTATGGGCTGATGCCGGTCTTCAGGAGTAAAAGATCGTGAAACCAGAACTGAGACTATGAAAGATTCTAAAATCAAGTATAACTCGACCAATATCCTAATAAAATCTTATATAAATTTTAAAATTATTTATTAATAAGTTCAATTATTTAAAATTCAATTAAATATTATATATATATATATATATATTAAATATAAAATAAAACTAGATTAAAATTATAACGAAACCGAAACGGTTATTTTCGATGTCAGTTTCAAAAATCTAGAATAATAAATTTTGATTTTATTTTAAAATAAAATAGAGCCGGATTAGTTTAACCTACCTCTAGTTTGAGACTAGATAATGGGCCTTGGTCTGGGCTCAATGGAATAGTCGCCTTAATGTGGAGGGATTGGTTAAAAGTATGCGAACATTCTTCAACTGGCGAGCTCTTTGTTCAACCGATCTCTGTTCAACGCCTAGACTTGGCTGGTGATGGCGAGCTTAACCGATGAGGCATATTTCAGGTTTGTCTGTGAATCTAATATCATGCGATGAAGAGCCTGAAACCTCGTTCTTGTTCTCGACCGACGTTAGATTCACGCACAAACTCGTGATCTGTCTTATCATTTTCATAGGAAAGTGAAATCGATCTTTTTCCTGCCTTTTGTTTTCCTGCGATGCGAAATTATGCCGAAGATTTGAGTTTCTGATTGAGACGAGGATGATGTAGAAACGATTGCCCTATTTTTTAGTTCGTATACGCTTGAAGATCTAGTTTTATAGATTTGACTTTAATTTAGTTTATATTTATTCCTAACGCAAGTGTTTGTCGTTGTGAGATGGCTCAGCCTCATTACATTACGATGGATTCATATCTACTAATTTAGCTTCCAGTGATGGAAAAATGAATAGATCAGTTTCCTTTGAAGCTGCGTGTTGATTCATTTTCTCCGGTGCATTGAAGCTGTATAACCACACATATCAATTATCTCTTGCATAATGTTTGTTCTACATTTTTTTTTATGTAAGTTGTTTGTGGTGCGAATTTATTTCGGACTCAACCTTTATTTGTCTTTTGATAATATTATTCTATCTCTACCTAAGATCTCTTGCCCTAACAGGTTAAACTGTTTGGTTTTGAAAGTTGATTTATATTTGTGCCTTACATTTGATTCTTCTAATAAAGGAGGAAAGAAACTCATTGATTTTGTTTGGAAGTAGTAAAAAAATTAAATGGTAATGCTTTATGGCTGCAAGCTCTCTCAAGACCAATTTCAGATTTGAGAAAAAAAGAGGATGCAATGAATGGCTCGTATATGCCTCTCAAGAAACTGAGTATTTCCATATTGTAATTGCATCCAGAAATAATTAACTGGTCTCTGTCAGCAACTTTTTAAGCCCTATAGATGGCTTCAACAGACTTTACTTGGTTGTAGACCTTTGCTTAGCAGACACAAGCTTAGGATGTCTTGGTTAATCAATATTTATCTGTGAAGTAAGCTAATTACAGTTGTTAGAAGTAAGCTAAATAATGAGATTATGCGTTGCAAAGCATTAGCAGACACAAGCTTGGGATATATCTTGGTTAACCAGTATTTTGTTTGTTAGGAAGCTAATTACAGTTGTTAAAAGCTAGCTAGGCAATGAGATTATGTATGGCAAAGCATTAAAGATTATGCTGCTGGATCAGAAGTACTGAAGACTCCTGATATATGTTTTCTGAGCTTCATAAAATTCTTTCTTTGATTATAAAGAACTGCAAGTGACTTGAAATTAGCATCTGAAGGATACAAATAACGTTTATCTATCATATATATTTTCACTCACTGATCTTTGATGACAATAGTAAGTAGACTTCAAATCAGATTATTAGCATGAAATAAAATTACTTTTACTAATGCAACTACATTAGAGCAACAATGGTTTACTAATAGTTATTCCCTATGAACCTGTTGACGTTTCTCCTCATATTTCTGATCGGTTTCTTCTTTTAGCAACTTCTCATATCATGCTTGTAGTGGTGCTGACAATAAGTTCCATTTGCTTCAAATGCCCTAATAAGCCTGGGGAACAGTTTATCGGTAGTCATTTCAGTAGTTTTATACTCTTTGTATTTCATAAGAATGGAGTGAGCTCGTGTACGAAAATGCCCTGCTACAAAATCTTCAAAATTTTCCGGTGGGTCTCTCATTGTTCTAAGAATTGCTTCACAGGTTATTCGAAAATCACTTTCTTCACTTTCCATTTTTTTCGTCTTGCAAGTTTGATTCTGTAACATGAAATTTTGGATGGATACAAGTACCTGCAATATGTTAGATTCTTGTTTATCCCACATTTTCACTTTGTCTTTGTTCAATCTACTCCGATTAATCAAGGTTTTGAGATCAACTTTTCCTCCATGATGCATATCAGGGATCAAATTGAGACCATGAGAGTGGTAAAAGACTTCAGGAGGCTTTTTGGGGTAGTTGGCAGGCAAGAAAATATCAAAAAAGAACAAGCCATGACAATAGGGAGTACCATGCGGACCTATAATGGCGGCTCTGAAAATATCCTTACTTGACTGGTAAGTTCGAACAAAAATTGAACTTGGTAGGCCTGCATCTAGATCTTCCCTCTCACTCTCAAATATCTTTGACTGTGTTACTTTTTCACTAAACAGCTTCCAAATATTCCTGCCAGTGATGAATTTATGATCCTTGGGAGGCAATTTGAAGACACCAAAATTGGCGAAAAGCCTGAACTTGGTCTCCACTATGTCCTCTATTTCTTCGATCTCGCCGTAATCTCTTCTCAGTTTATCGATCTTTACTGTCTTGTACATCTCTCTACTCTCGTTTTTGCAGGGAAGTTCTGTTCTGTCCGGAATTCTCATCTTGACCTTGAGATCTTGCTTCCAGTGATGATGGCTATCAGAAACCAGGCCGAGGTTTCAGTACGTTCTTCTTCCCTTCCCATCTTATAATATAAACAAATTGCTATTATCCCGCAGTACTGTTTGGATTTTTTGGATAAATCTATATTTCAAAATTAAGATTAGAGGTTTCTAAATCCACGTGCCCAGAGGATCTTTATCTGATATTTGTTACTGATTATCCGCATAATTCACCGGTGATCTTGGATCATCCGTTTTAAACCCACCCTTTATTTGCGCGGTGTTTCCATATTTAATTCTATGTATTTTATTTTTGTTTAAACGTGACATTTACTGCGTTTATTTACTCAGTTAACTATCTCTTATTTAATTAAGCTTGTTTCAGAAGTAGAAATCTCCTCCACCCAAGGAAGATCAAGAACAATTCTCCCATCATCCAACCACTTATATTCCGGCCCTCACCTCCGTTCAAGCAATACTTATCCGGCCGCGCCACTACCCTCCCAAACCGTTCCGCCACTGTTGAACATGTTGGCCAGCCCGATGGGTTCAAACTTTATTGAGGGGCCGGGCCTTTTGACAGGGACCATAATGAAGAACTCTAAGGAAGATGGCTGGACCTTGACTCGGATAGACTCAGAATTTGGAGAAGACAGCCTGAGGTGGTTGACCTTGACGAGTGATCGAATCAATTTAAATATATTTAATTATTAAAAATATAAATATTTCTTTTATTATTTCAATTTAACCAATTAGGCGATAAATCAAGAGATATTACAAGAAATAATTCTAGACTTATTTTTTTTTTTAAATTCATGAGCTCTTTCCTTGGGGAATAGTTAGATTTTATTTTTAATACCATTTAAATGAGATTAATTCTGATTGAATAAAATTTAAATTGTATTTTAATTAGATTAATTAATAGTCATTAGTTGGAGCATTAAGTTTCATTTCAAATTTGTCTTAAGAACCAAAAAACTGAACAAAACCCAGATTTAAAAAACAAAAATAGATCCAAAATTGCTTATTCTACTAATAACAGAACCACGTAACTCATGAACCAGTTTGGTTTTAAATGTTAATATTAGGTTAATTAATTAGGGCTGAGCGGATCCGACCCAATCCGACGATCCAATCGGATTAGATCGGATCGGGCAAAGGTAGTCGGTGGGGAAAATCAATTTAAGATCCGACGTTCGGATCGTTAATCGGATCGGATCATAGTCGGATTGATGACGATCCGATCCATGCATACCCCTGTAATTAATATTCAATAATTGGAGCAATAAGTCTCATTCAACGGTTGTCTTCACAACTTGAACAAAACCCCAAATTTAAAAAAGAAAAAAAGACCCAAAATCCCTTTTTTTACAAATGTCAAACCCGAACCGACCAGCGACGTTTGGTTTGTTTGGAACCCACGGGTCAGTTTGGTTTCCCAATCCTATTTTCAAGTGCATTTGATGCATGCAAAAATTTAACTGTTACATCATGGTTGGAAGATAATTAATCAAAATTTCAAATTAAATTTATAATTAAAAAGAGGGCTTTTAAGAGGAACCCACAACGTGTAGTGGATGGAGATTGAAGTGATGCTGAGAAAGCGGATTCTGTAAAATATTGAAAGGCTTTCAAAAGTGATAAATTAAATTATTTTTATAAAAACTTAGAGAATTAAATTAAAAAGTATATTATTTCAAATGAAAATATCATTATTTAAATCATTAAAAAATACATCAAACACAAACCAAACCGAAACTTTCAGGTGAGCAGATGAATCAATTTTGGTTTTGAGCCGGTTTTTGACTTCAAACTTTGAATAAAAAACTAATTGAGTCAGTTTTGATCGGTTGAAAAATGGGTCCATGCCCATCCTAGTCACAATCTGTTGTTGTTCTTGCTTTCTAGTCCAGTGGGATTCAATCAAATCCAAAAACTATAGTGGAAAGGAAGACAATATCTCTGCAAGTTCTTCACAAATGAACATAAATCACAGCAAGGATAAGACGTTTGTTCATCATTGACGGAGAGATATAAACACAAGGCCAGGATTCAGGAAGATACAACAAAAAACAAGACATCCTAAGCAAAACATTTACAAGTGAACCAATTGCAAATCCGAGATTCGATCCACCTTTCTACAGCCGGAGTGGGTTCTATCATCGTCGAGTATGAGTAAATTTAGGGTCCCAGATTC
The DNA here is from genome assembly GCA_003255005.1 of Begonia fuchsioides. NCBI lineage: Eukaryota > Viridiplantae > Streptophyta > Magnoliopsida > Cucurbitales > Begoniaceae > Begonia > Begonia fuchsioides. The sequence goes on from QAOC01046413.1 coordinate 151,340, forward strand.
TCGCAACCAAGCTGTCACGACTGACCCAGACGACACAAACCTCCCCAAATTACACTTTGCCACTCGAAAAGGAGCATCCATGCTCGTAAGCAGCACCTCAATCGCCTTTCTTAAAGCCCCATCGCCCACTACTTTGCTGTGTTTCCCCCATCCAGTAAGAATGCTGACAAATATGAAATAACACAAATTATGAATATATAAATCGACCTACGTCTAGTATTGAAGACTAATACCTCAATAGCTTTGGCAATTGATGGCCATTAAAGACGATAGATCGGATGTTTAGAAGCCAGGCGTGAACCATGGCTCGAGCAGCACCTGAGGACATTAGATGCAAATCCAAGCAAGAATCGGACCATAAACTCTCCCATACATTTCGACGTTTCCCTTCAAGCACCACCAACTGGGCCCCTCGTTTCTAAATGAAGAATATTTTCCATGGCCATAAAAGTTAAAAGTAAATTGACAAGACAAGAAGGGAAGGATCCTTTTCTCATGAAATCAATATGCTCTAAAATCAATTAAAATTAGAGACCATCTTTTTGAAAATAATGAGAATACCTGGCCAAAATGCCACAGCATGTCTGTAAGAGCATTGTAAAAGGCAGAAGCAGTGGAAGAGTCCATATGCTTCACTTCATCAAAGAGTGATTGTGCTTGAATCCACACGTTTTCACTTTGACCCATAAGAAGGCCGTGTGCAACACCATACACCTGATTATCGAATATTCGCAGCTCCTCCAATAACATTGAAGCTTCTTCTAGTGAATTGCAGCGGCTGCCTCAATACAACAAATTACATCCTATTTTTAGTCAATATTTCCAGTGTGAAATGTAAAGTGAAATGACTTGCAGGCCAGTAATGATTTTCTCTAATAACACCCCTTTGAGAATTTAATTCAAGAGTAATGATGAGTTCACATTCTTAACATACCCTCTTATTATATAAGCTGACGTGTCAAACTCTGATTAATCTATCTAAAGTATTATAATAAAAATAATTATTTATAATATTTATTGTACCAATCAAAATTCAATTAATAAACATGTACAATAAGAGAGTATGCTAAAAGATAAATATAGCATTACCTTTAAACATAATAAGGTCAATGTTTAACCAAAATAAACAGAAAAAAGGCTTCCCAGCATTTCAAGATATTCTATAGAGGTTAGTGGAATCGCCACTTGGATACACAAACTTATTCGATCACCTCTTGGGTATGTGTCATCTTCCTCGAGTTTTCAATTGAAGAATCTATCATATTACATAGGCCTCACTTGAACAGAAATATACTAGTAAAAAGGCATACCTGCAAGCATTTAAAATGGCAGAAAATGTGACGACATTGGGTTTAATGTCCAGATCGTGCATTTTTTGAAAAACACTCAAAATGCAAGAGATTTCTTGTTTTCCTTGTTTATCTTTCTTTGCTTGACCTACATTTGGAGAAGTAAGCTGTTGATAAATTTTCAAGACTTGATTATCCTCCCAATCTTCGGCCTGATTTTCCAAGACATCTTCAATGACAGCTAAATTTGAGGATGTCCCATGTGGTTCAGTAGTTCTTCCAACTCCATCATCAAAACATTCGACCGATGCAGACCTACCAAAGGCATCAATTATCGAGTTGTATGTGACGACATTAGGGCTGATCCCTTCCTTCGTCATTTCATCAAGCAAACACACAGATGATTCCACTAAACCGTTTTTGCACAGAGCGTTTATGAGCTCACTATAGAGAACTACATCGGCCTTCAAACCTGCCTGCTTGAATTCTTTAAAGACGCTCATAGCCTCCCTGTACAAACCACCTTTAGAGTAGACATCAAGCAAGGTTGAAAAAGTTAATACGTTTGGGGATAGCTTCTGCGATTTCATATCCGTAAATATCTTTCTAACTTCATCGAACTTCCCTTGTTTACCATATCCAGCCAGAAGTGCATTGTAAGTAACTACATCTTTCTTAACCCCAGAACTTTCCATCTCATGGCAAACATTCAAAGCTTCTTCGAACTTACCAAGCTTTGCATATATAGAAAGTAAAGTATTATACGAAACTCTGTCGAGGCCAATAGCCAGAGACTTCATTTCAGTAAATAAATTTAACGCATCCTCTAACCTACTTGCTTTTGCATACCCATCAGCCATGGTACTATAAGTCACAACATTAGGCATTATTTTCTTTCCTCTCATTTCCGACATGATATCATGAGCTAAATCCATTCGTCCGCCCTTACAAATGGCATCTAAAAGGGTATTATAAGTGAATATATCCTGATCAATCCCCTTATTCACCATCTCACTAAACAAATTCCATGCTGCCTCCCATAACCCTCCACGACTACAAACGGCAAGAAGCGAATTATAAGTAATTCGATCAGGTTGCACATTATTCCTCAACATATCATCGAAAATCACAACCACCCTCTTAAACTCTACTCCCCCCTTCCCACATGCATCAATTACTGCATTATAGGTAACCAAATTCGGCTTCAAGCCATAACTTTTCATGGAATCAAAGACCTCAATAGCCTGATCAACATACCCACTTCTCCCATATGCACTAATCAAAGCAGAAAATGCAAAAACCGTATTTCCATAGCCCTCGTTCAATGCCGTTTCAAATACGCGTTTTGCAAGATCAACCTTCCCTAACCTACCAAGTGTGCTAATCATAGCACTCGCTAATTTTCCTTGTTCGCTCTTCCTTGTTTGTCTGTTAATAGCAAACTCAAAGCAGCGAAGAGCTTTCCAACACTCGCCTCTATTTCCAAGCTCTCGAAGTAGAAATGTATAATCTTCAGATCTACAGAGCTTCGATTCGAAATTAAGCAACACATTTTCGAGACCAACGTCGTCTTTACCAAGTTCCAGAGCACGGTGCAATGCCTCCTCGGCTACCTCAGCGTGTCGCGCGCCACTGGAGAATTTAGGACGACCCAAGTGCAATTTGGACACAAATCGAGTCGATCGTCGTCCAGAGAAGTCAGCGGTTAGCTCAGTCTTCGAGGTGGGGAGAGAACAGAGAGAGTGAAAGCTAGGGCTTTGAGAGAGAGAACTTGGAGCCGAATTGGAATTCGCTGACGGAGAAGGTTTAGCTAGAGAGACCTTCTGCGTAGTCCACGAGTGAGTCTGCCGTTGATTTTGACGGTGATTTTTCAAGTGATTTTGGGGGTACTGGTGTGGTGGGTGTGGCTTTGCTGCCGTGATCGAGCAGTGCGGCGGCGTCGAAGCCATCGGAGACTGTCAAACGAAGAAAGAGATTCAGGTGAAAGAAGCTGACACGATCACCCAGAAATCGACAAAGATGGTTCGTCGGAGATTCCGGTAGGGTTTGACGGCGGCGGAGAGACGGCCATGAGGAGAAAGATATGGCTGAGATCGTAGAGAGAGAGAGAGTAAGAAGCAAAGAGATAAGATAGGTCGGATTTCGGACATTGGGATTCTCGCCCTCTCTAAAATACCCTGGAATCTCGATAGAGCAAGGGATGCCACCTAAGCAAGCGTTTCGGTGGGCCCATGTGTTGACGTGGACGAATGGTCAAACGAAACAAGTCCACTTAGGACAGACAAAGCAAAAAAACCATGACTGGTCCAGCTGACTGAGCATTAGCCCTTGCCCCTTAATAATAATTTCATTTTTAATATATTAAAAATTGAAAATTAATTTTATATTCTCCTGTGTAAAAAAATAATTTAATTAGGTAATTCAAATCTAACGGTTCTCATAATTTTTATTTTAATTCAATGGTATTGATTAATTCAATATTTATAATCATAATTGATACGATAAAACTAGATATTAAAGGCACAAAAATTATAATTCAATATTAATTCAAGAACCACCGTCGGAGCTCCTTCCTCATTCTTCTCTTCGGCGCCAATGCGTCGCCGTCTCTTGCTCCTCTTGCTCTCCTTCTTTGCGCCGATCAGGTGGGTTGAATCCCACGAGGATTCTGGCGGATGGAGCTGCGATTCTGACTCCGAGATCCGAGTCGAGGCCGAGTTCAGACCCGGCATCATTACGCTGGATGGCCACGCTGACGATTGGGTGGGCATTGACGGCTCTGAGTTCGCTCTCCTCCCCGCTCTTGACCCCGATGAAGACAAGGAATATTCCGGCGGAAAGATGACGGTCAAGGTGCGGCCATTGTTAGAATATCCGTTTGGAATTTCAGGTTAAAGAGTTGTTTTCATTGTCGCAGGCTTTACACGATGGAAATGATGTTTTCTTCTTATTACAAGTCAATGGGGATTATGTCTACTCTAAAGGGTGAGTTTCGATTCCCTAGAAAATGAATCTTGATTTTAAATTAGCTCAACCAGGGGCGGATGATTTTGGAACCAAAGCTGAAGCTATTGTCTTCTTTAAGTTATCTACTCTTTGAAATTTGAATCCCCATTTTCGCTGTTGTGAACTTGATTATTCTCTAGCAAGGTCTGAATTGATTGGGAAGACTAAGAACGATAGAATATACTGCTTAATTTTTGACAAATTTTGTGGTAATTACATTGATCGAGTTCTGGTTTGAATTGTTTTTGTCCTATTTTGATGCAGCAATAGCACTAATTGCCCATCAGTCGCTCTCATGTTTCAAATCGGCAAAAGAGCCACTTGTCACTCCGTGAGTTAACTCACTAGTTCAAGAACAGGGCTTGATTTAAAAATTTTCAATTCTTCTTTTCTTCTTGCTTTCTAGGTTTAACTGAGTGTGTCCATGTTTACACAAGATGGGGGGATGCAAAGAAGGAACAGATAGTTGCACAAGCAAAACTTGCAAAGGCTATGAAGTTGACCTCATGCATTTCTCAATCGGAACTGCCATTCCCGGACGTTTGTATGGTGGAAACCCGGTCGACAATGGTGTCGGAAATGGAGGAGACAGGTCTCATATAGCTCACATAGTTATATCTTTATCGCATGGACTTAATAGCCTTATTTCCGCACCTCTTTGTAAATAGGTTTGGGCATTTGGTCGATGCTTATGCATGGAACCCTCATTGTCGATACTTAGATGGAGTTGTTCCTTCGGGTAATTAATCATCGTAATATCTTAAATGGATGATTTGCGACCTTGATCAATCATCTTTCTTCGATGCTTCCATATTCAGGAAATGACTCTAGTGCACAGAATAATTGGAAGGGTGTGTGGTGGCACACAAGTCTCGGTGTTCACTCGGGTAATTAGATCACCTTTTCGGTCGCCTGCCTATGATTTATTACGTTTATACATGTTTTAACTTATCGAATTGTTTTGTATTTATTCTAGGTTTCGTCGATGAGGATAGTCCTTATGGATCAGATGACCAAAAGGGTACGTATTATTTTGAACTATCGAGAACCACAGATCGTCTACAACAGGTTAGAAATTCACGTACCCTCTCGAAGCTCTTTGGACTATTTGGTAATTCATCGTCAAATTAGAGACATAGGTCCCAAATTTGACTTTAATCATAGTTAACCCTATCATGAAACTCGACTAAATCACGTGTTAACCAATAGAAAACAATTAGCTGAAGGTAAAAAAGAAAGATAATTTTAGGTTTACCTTCTTAGCATATGTTATTAACTTACTTTTTGATGTATCGAGTTTTGAATAGTATAATAACTATTATAAATAATTATTTTAATTACAATATATTAAAAATACTTTAATTAGATCAATTAAAACTCGATACTTCAGAAAGTAAATCAATAAATTATGCTAAGAAAGTAAACCTAACATTACTCAAAGAAGAAATATATAAATGATTAAATTATTTTCAAACCGTGAGTTTATGCTTAGAATTTAGTTTTAATCACTTGCCAATATTGATCCGTAAATTTATTAGATGCCAAAGAGACGTCTTTATGAATGAATTTTGGTTCATCCTTTTGATGATTTACTAACAGGATGCTCAATTCACGATCGGTGGGTCAGAGTAAAATGTCAGTTGCATTTTGATACCCGGTCGATAAAAAGCCATGGCACGGGTCAGGACACTACTTGATAAATTACGATTGGACGCCCCTAGACATCTCTTCCTCGGCCTCGGCCGTGAAAGCAGTCGAGTCTCGGAGTCGGTCGGGAAGCGGATCGAGCGTGTTTGCGCTCCTAATCTCGGTTATATCTCTTTGCTGCTCTGTATTTGTTGGGTATAGGCTGTTTAGACCCAAGACTGTGGGTTTTACACCAATGGAGAACCTCTAAGGTGTAGTCCGACATGTGATCCATTGTGTTCTTGGTTTATAGTCAATGTTCTTTTGTTCTTTTCAGTCCATTTTTTTATAGAGACATAAAGTGTAGGAGGGTACTAAGTTTTATTTATAATTTATTACATTAATTATCAATTATATCTAGTTTTTGTGACGGGAAAGGATTTCAAGGGATGCTACAAATAGTTTTTTGGGATTTGCCACTATGGGTAGCGTTCATTGGAATTACAAAAACCGTGCTGGCTGTGGAGCGCCAATTCAAGATCACCGGTATATTTTGGCTGATCAAATGGATTATCTGTACAAATGTTTGATAAGTATACAAGGGTGTTTTGTAAGTTGGTTCGGTTTGGTTTGATAATCGAAATGATTTATGTGAGTCTATGCAGTCCATTGAACCAACGCTTGTATATTTGTTGAAATAAAACAGAACCTAAAACTTGATCCTTTACAATTTAAAACCAAACCAAATGGCTAGATCCGTTCCGGTTCGGTTTGAAGAAAGCTAGCAATGGGGTAGTTATTCAGTTTTTGACTCTTCATGTTGGAAAAACCGAAGAGGGTCACATTTGAAAATTGAAGGGGCAATTGTCAAATTGTATAAAAATGAAGGACCACGCAAAGAAGCAGATACATCGCAAGGTCGATGCCACGTGGTTACGAATAAGCTAAATTGAGCAAAGGGTGCGTAGTCTTCTAACCTGCGCCGGAACTTGCAGCACAACCATGCGGCGGTAGAGAAGAGGGAGGATTAGATGTAGAGAGAAAAAAGGAGAAGATTTTGAGAGAGAAACGAGTTACCGAGTGGACTCGAGGAGTCGACCGGGTGAGCGAATCAAGGCTCGAAACAAAAAAAATCACAGAGTGTGTGGGTCGGGGACTTGGGGGTGGCGTGGAATTAGCTAAAAAATGGTGGACGGGATGAACATTATTAGTCTTCCTCTCCTTTACCATTACTCTCTCTCTGTCTATTTCCCTCTTTTTCCTTCCATTCTTACCCCATCTTCCTTAACCCTAGCTTCGACGCTCCTCTCCGACATCGTGTTTTTGCCCTTTTCATCGATACTTAAGCCTCGCCCCCTTGTTGCTTCCTTTTTCTCTCTTTTTCTTTCCTCGGCTTCTAATCCGCTTCTGCGTTTTTTTCTTCTCTTCTCTCTATTATATCTGCGCCGTAGATTTTGGGGCTACTGTTACTTGTCAAACGAGGTAAAGAATCGAATTTTGTTGTGGTTTTGTAAAAAAAATTTGTGTGGTGGTTGCCGATCGTTGCCATTTTTCGTTGTTATGAGTTAGCATTCGTCTGTGGATTCTGGGTTTCTTTTTTGTGATGCTTTGGTGAATTTGTTTGTTGATCGGCTATGTGGGGCTTTATGGTGTTTTCTTTTCTTGATCCTTTGGTTTGGTTAATTTGAGAGTTTTAGGATTACTTCTTTTTTTCTTTCCCAACAAGAGTTGGGTTTACACTCGTTGATGTTTGCATATTCTAATTTTTCTTGCCATTTTTTTTCCGTTTTTTTTTTTGCTTCAAGGGCTTTAAGTTTTGTGAATCCAAAGGATCTATTTTTATTCAGCCTGTGTTCTTTACCCGATTTGGAGCAATTCCCATTTGTTTCCCCTTGATTGTTTACTCTGAATGACTTGTTACATTTTCTTTTCTCCATTGCCCACATTCTCAGCCTTAATTGTTTCTTTCAACCGTTGCTCTGTTGTTATCTTTAGCACCCTTTGGAGTATCTTGTCATAAATCATGTCTTTCTTTAAAAATTTCAAACCACTTCGATGAATGAAAAATTGTACTATTTCCTTGCTTCTTCAGTAGTGTCGCTGCAGAAACCCCTCATGGAAGAGATCAAAGGATCCATCTTGAATGGATATGGCAATACTGTGAAGAAGAAGAAGAGGACTCAAACTTTTCGCCGGCCATGTCTTGATTCACCGGCATGTGCGGAAAGTAATGATCTTAATTCATCATGGGTATCTTCTACCGGGTGGATTGAAGAAGAAAGTTCTCATAGTAAGAGTAAACTGTATGGGCACTTCATTTCTTTCGATGATGAAGCATATTCGGGCAAAGGTGTCATTTCCCCTGACGATTATGGGGGGCGAAATGGTGAGTGTACGGCCTCAGAAAATGGCAGATTATTTATCAATCAATTAGGAAATGATAATAGAGTTAAAAAAGTTAAGCTCAAGGTTGGTGGAGTGATGCAAACGATTGAAGCTTCTTACTCCAATTCCAATGGTGCTTCTTCTGGATCCATGCCTTCTCGATCATCGGAAGATGGGAGACTGCACCAAAAACAGAGTTTTCAGGTACTTCATTGTTGTTTTTTGCATTCATTTCTTGTTGGTGGGTTGAATTAACTGTTGACTTTCGTAAAATTTCTCACACTCTTTGTTGACTTCAAATGGTGCTTCTTTTTTATGCCTGTTTTGCTCAACATGTTTGATGAAAACACCACAAACGCTCAGAGTATCCAGTAAAATTAAGCCTACTTTTTATTGTTTGCATGAGTCAAAATACCCAGTTGATTTGTGATTATTTGAGAGAGTTCTTTCTTGTAACCATCCTTTACAATATATCGCAGGAGAATTTAGGTGAAAACAACCAATCAGATAGGAGGAATGGGTTGCGAGGAGTTCCATGGAAGGATTTCTCAAGAGGCGATTTTAGTCTTGGGAAGATTTCTTTGAGAAATAATTCAGCAAAGGAAGACGATAAATCAGAGTCAGGAAGAAAGAGGAAGCGAGTCTTGAAAAAGCATTCTATATGCGAAGAATTCGGCGAAGAAGATGAAGACGATGAGATTCGTTACCTAGAGAAGCTGAAAACGTTCATGGCTACGCCAGGAAGTAAAGAAGACGATGAAGGGTCAAGCACGAAACATCGGAAACTTTCGAGCATTTCAAATATGGAAAATAATGGCGTATCTAGGTCCAGGAATGACGCGAAAAAGTCAAAGTCAGTTTCTGTGGACACTGAATACGATGAGGAAGAAATGAAGTTATCATCTGATGGGGATCTTGAAAACAAGAATAAGAAGCCTAGGAAAGAATCAGTTGAATGGATCGATAGCAAGAGGGAAATGAATTTAACTAGACGCCAACGGGCACTGCAATTAAGCAAAGATGCCTCTTCTCTACAAGGGCCCACCATAATCGAATTCCCAAATGGTCTACCACCTGCTCCATCAAGAAGTGAGCACTAAATGCTTAGATTCTTAGTTTAGATTGAACTGTATAGCTCATTTTCTCATGATCTATGTTTTATTTCTCACAGAACAAAAAGAGAAACTTTCTGACGTGGATCTGCAACTGAAGAAGGCTGAAGCTGCTCAAAAACGCAGAATGCAAGTTGAAAAGGCTGCTCGGGAATCTGAGGTTTGTGCTTTGTCTCTCTTCCTTTGTTTCGTTCTTTGTTCGTCAAAGCTGGTCTAACCGAACCTCAATTGAATTTTATAGGCCGAGGCTATCAAGAAAATTCTAGGTCAAGATTCCAGCCGTAAGAAACGAGAAGATAAGATAAAGAAGCGCCAGCAAGAATTGGCACAGGTAATACAAACCTTATGATAAAGATTTACAGGCATGTGATTTGGTGTGAAGCTTTTTAGTTTAATCTTGTCATAATATCAATTCTTAGGAGAAGGCTGCACATGCCGAGAAGTTTGCGTCCAACACAATTAGATGGGTGATGGGTCCCACCGGAACCGTCGTGATGTTCCCGAAGGACATGGGACTTCCTAGTATCTTCGATTGCAATCCATGCAGGTCAATAAATGTTTTGCTATTCTTAAACTAATTAATCTCATTTAATCCAATTGATAGTCTAGCTAAATCAAGGTTCATTCTTTTCATCATTTCAGCTATCCTCTGCCTCGGGAAAATTGTGCCGGGCCATCGTGCAAGAACCCGTACAAGTACCGGGATTCTAGTTCCAAGCTTCCTCTTTGCAGTCTCCAATGTTACAAAGCAGTTCAAGAGAAACTGGTCCAAGCAACGTTCTAAATTGAGTCATTGCCCGAGATTGCTGCTTTAGCCACGTTTTAGAAGGCGAATTCTGCCTAGAATATGGATGGTGAAGCTGTAAATCTGCGAGATTTTTGGTAAATTTGCAGGCATCCCACCAGGTTCGCCGTCAGTTCGAGCTTGGAAGGCAGGGAAGTGGATATAGGGTTGATATTTAGTGCTGATATAACTCATAATCTATGATTGTTTGTAGCATCTAGTATTTATTCACTTGAATTTCAGTATTTGGATAGAATGATCAATATTTCAGTATCGATAAATCCCTGGAAATTTCACGTGTTATTTTGTTCTTATCGCTCTATGAACAAATATTATCGATTTCAATGCTCGGAAGGTTTGTTCATTGGAACATTTTGATCATTTGAAGATTTAATTAGTGAATATCTTCAATCTGCAAATCTCTTACAGATTCTGCTTCATTTTGAGCGAATCTGGGAAAAGAAAAGGAAGTGGGAAACACACCAAATGTGTCACCGAAGAGTGCAAAAAAGCAGAACCACCCACCAAAAGAGAAGAACACCGAACTGATTAATCAGACAACCTTTTCAGTCTCGCTCGTGAGCCTCGCGTTTCTGCAAATTGTAGATATGCGTGTGTTTTGTGATGCTTGATTCGATGAGTTTAATGTATTCAGGATAACGTTGGCAGGAAAAATCGTTGAAATAATAATGGCCTCCCATCATATATCAACGACATAATTAAATGCCTTCTTCTTCATCTTTCAAAAGCTTGGGAAACATGGCGGCGTAGGAAGAAGTTCTTCTAGCTCGTTGAAGATGTCGTTTTCTTCTGAGAATTCTTCGATCTTGGAGCTGAAAATGGGTTTGTCTTCCTCGACAGTCGCCGTGTTCTCTCGACTCTGCTCCTCTGAATTTCCTCCATCTGGGTCTGCAGCAATGTCTAGAGATCCATTAATGGCTTTTTTGGGTTGATCATGTTCTTCTTCTTCTTCGTCTTCTTCGTTTTCCTGGGTTTCTTGCAGATTTGCAGAGGGTTGGTTCTGCAAATCTGGATGATTATGAGCACAAGTGTAGGTGATAATCACCATTGAAGCGTCAGCTCTGCATCTCTCTACTTGTTTTTTCGCCGAACAACCCTTCGATGTGCTGCATCTGTAGTATCCCCTGTTCGATTCTTACCGATCTTAGAAACCCAGAAGAAGAATATGAAGAAGCTGAAGAAGACGAACCTGGGATGAGGAGAGCCTTTAATGGTTTTCTGCCCATATTTCCTCCATGACCAGAGATCAGAAGGTGCTCCTCCTTCGTTCTTCGTCACTTTCTCTGCAGATTTCATCATCTTCACTCTTACCACAACCTTTTCAACTTTCCTGTCAAACATTAAACGAAAAAAACATCCTCTTCACGATCGAATCAGAAGAACTTTGGAACAAAACTAGAACCAACCTTGTTTTGGACGCTGAATTCTCATCTGGGTTTTTCTTCACTTCTGAATCCATCTTCCAAGAGATAACCTCCGTACAGGAAAACGATCTAGAGAGAGAAGAGATGACAAAGTTTGGAGTTGCTCTTCCACCACTAATTTAATGCAAAAGGTGTACGGGCATGAACAGAGCCACCTTTTACGTCTCATCCTTTTCTTCAATGGCTTTCATGCATTACCCCAAACGCGTTCTTTTTCATGTTTTCTTCTCACCCTTTTGGAGCTTGGCTCCGTCTCAGTCCAGACTCAGCCTGCGGATTTTCCAATGCTTGAACCAGTTTTTCTATCTGATGCAGTCGATATAAACTAAGAATCCTTCGACATTGCTGATGCATTGATCTTGTGGACTAATTGTTCTGACAAGAAATCTCAAACGAATCCTCGACTGGTTTCGATTTCGAATGATAAGAACCAAACAAGAATTTTCATTAGCCATGACTAAAGGAGCGTTAATCTCATTCTGATATGAATGGAGAGATGAATTACCGGTTACATTAGCGTCATTAACCACAAACTGCGTCTGCAACATAATCTCCGGCGAGGGCTCGTCGGGAAACGAGATCTGACCCACACCGCCGTCCATGAAGGAGACGAGAAATCTACCATTGAGATCGTCCAACTTAGCGCACTCTCGAAACCAGCCGGAGCTATGGCAGTAGTAGACATGGGTAATGGGTTTGGCGAGCTCAATAGACACAAGAATTGCCGTAGGCATCGCTGAGATTACTTAAATCTGGATGGAATTCCGGGCTTCGTAAAACAATGGGGAAGAATTGTACAGAACGAGGAAGACGAAGCTGAATCTAAAACACCCATGACGAGAAATAGTGTATCTACGGTTGTTTTGGATCCTCCATGTTCGGTCGCGGACCAAGGTCATGGGCACATAAAAATGGCCGGGATCCAAATCTAAAGATCTTGATCTACCTCTCTGCCTTCCTCAACAGCTGAAGCTTCTGCCGTTGCCGATCCTATCGATCTTCGACCAAATTTCTCGCCGGCTTTTCTTTCAGGTGAGAGAGTCTGATCATCCAACTTTTCTTGTTTTTCTTTTCGTGCTTGCGCAGTTTGGATAAGAAAAATAAATGATCTAATCGGAAATTTAACTCCGTTTATGATTAAATACTTCTTTTTTTCCATTTCCGAAGCTTTTCATCGGAATGGTTAAATTTAGGATATACCGATCGCGGTACTGTAACGATTTTTCCGACAACTTGGGTGATTTGATATTTCCGTTGACGATCTTCTTCGCCGGGATCGGTGGATGGCTCAATATTTCCGTTAACTATTTTGGAAAGTGAGCAGAGGAAAGTGAGGACGATCTACGACTTGCTGCAGAAGGGCGAGATCGGCGTCGTCGCTGAAGAACAGTGAAACCCCCAATTTCAAAATCATCAACTTTCAGTCGAATCATTCTTTGTTTTCCGATGAATTTCCCTTCGTTTCGAGATGAATAATATGTGCTTGAGCTATGGGCTCCAGTGTTGATTCGTGAATTTAATGGCGACTGTGAATTTACTGTGAATTTACTAACTTCAAATCATTCTCCCTCGATTTCTAATATGGAAGTAAAAAGAGTATGAATTCTGTATCTTGGGTCTTGGACCAGGTCTTAGGCCCATAACAATGGTCTGGTTTGGCTCCAAAGTCTAGCGATCTTGCCCTATTTCATTCCCCGGCACCGAAACCCTCCGCTGTATGCAATCCTGTCGATCTTCAACCAAATTTCTCGCCAATCGGTCTAGTTCGATTCACTTCCCGAGTATATTTTTGATGACTTTTTTCATCTGTTTTTTTCTTACTGATTTCGGATTTACGCTCACTTCCGCGCAGTTTTTGAGCTTACAATCTAGTCTTTTCCAGAACAATTGGATCGCAATTCGACACTAAAGTTGATAATTCCCTCCTCCTCGATCGGCAGACGGTGAAGTGGATCTTGCAACTCGAGTCAAATGGGCGGTCAGATCGCCGGAGCAGGCGCGGTGAGAAAATTCGGCATCGGAATGGGTCTTTTTGTGTTTTCTCAAGGCATTTGGATGTTGTACGACTGGAACGAAGAGAGGAAAGTGACGAAGCTCTACGAGGGCTTGCTGGGGAAGGGGGAGAACTATGGAGACTTGCTGCGAAAAGGGTTTGTCAGCGTCGTTTCAGAAGACGAGTAGAAGAAGACGACGACGACCGTGTCCAATCTTTTTTAGGGTTTTTATGTGATTATCACTTTTTTGTTTCTTTTTTCGACCAATAATATTTTGTTATATGTTTAATTTTGGAATTTGATATTTTTAATTTTAACCAGACGGGGGCAATATCTTATCGAAACAGTCCATTTAAATTTAATTATTATTTTTATTTTAAAAAATATATAATTTATAAATTGAATTTAAAATTAATGAGTAAAAAATTGTACAACTAGAATTGAAACAGTCAATTTTTTTTTAAATTGAGTAACTTTCAACCTAAATCTTAATAAAATTTAATATAAA
>QAOC01046413.1:166001-196036 GCA_003255005.1 Begonia fuchsioides
TTACGAAGTTATGTTTTTGGTTAAGATCATCACGTTCTGATCTGGAAATGATGAAAAAGTTTTCAAGGTTGAGCAAATAATGATCAGAACCAGAGAAGATCGAGCCAGAGAAAACAAAGAACTTTTACATAATGACAGAAATCGTCTGCAAAACGGAGAAGACGATCGAAAAACGAAGGAAATCACAGACAGCCATAACCAGAAGTAAACGACTCAGAGAGAGAAAAAAAAAGACAGGACAGAGCATCGTTGATCAAACAAGAAACATTTCTGCGGACGCCATTATAGGCTGGATCGGCTGCTCAAGCTGCCATGGCTTCAACAGAGGATCGGGAATTTCAGGAATGTCAACAGTCATTCCGCTGACCTCTTGAACAATGAGAAGAACCGAGTTCAAGGACCGTAAACGGTCCGTGAGCTCCATAGCTTGGGCTCTCAGAACATTGTTTGAAGATTCTACCTGAAGATAAGCCTGCTCCTTGGCATTGATGCTTTGCCGAAGCTGATTGCTCGCGATCTGTAAACGGCTCATTTCTCCGGTTAGATCTTCCAGCTGCTTCTGCTTCCTCATCCTTGATCGTCGAGCCGATTCTCGATTCGACTCCATCCTTTTTCTCTTCCTGTCGTCGATCCCAGAGAATCTCGTATCTCCATCGGATCCGGAGCTTGATTGTTTGGAAATCGAGGCCATGAAATCTTTTTCTGGAAGTTTTCTAGTGAAACTTAGGGCAGGATTTTTTCGATCGATCGAGGAAAAAATTACTTCTATAAGAAAGGATTGAATACCGCAGAGATTTACGATTACTTCATGAGAAAACGTAGAACCAGTACAGAAACACGACAGAGAACGAATGGAGAAGACGAATTCGACGCTTAAGAATGGCGTACGTCATAGAAAATCTAAAATCATCGAGTCAACCCAACAAGGCAACCAGAAAGTAACGCGAGATCTGAAACCCCCAAATCAAAGTCGAAATCAAGCAACACACCAAAAGAAAATCACAGAAATCCTGAAAAAAAAACAGAGAAACCCCACGAGAAATCGAAACGAAAGGGAAAACGCGGAAACCAAAAAGACGGAGAAAGCAAGAACTTAGCAGAAGGCTTGGAAAAGCGTAGAGGGCGAAGAAGAAAGGCGATGCCAGGGAAGGTTACCAATGGCGGAGGAGGTGTGATCTTATAGGCATATAGCGCGAAGGAATATGCTGGTAGGTGGAATTAAAAATTCGATTTTTATTATTACTTATCCAGTTGGTGCCTTAGCTGTCAATTCATATTCACAGCTGGCCAGTTTGCTGACGACGCTTTCCACCAAAGGGATTCGTAAATTAAGTTTTCTCTAATGATTATAAAAATTATTTAAATATAATCTAAAATACAAATAAATGTTGATATTTTACTTATCATACGAAATTTAATTTTAGAATAAACTATTTAAATACTGGAGGCAATCTGGGTCGAGGCGGCAACACCAAAGTTGAGAATTGAACAACAATAATAAAAAATAAAATAAAATAAATTCAAAATAACAAAAATAATATGATTTATATTAAAAACTTTAAATGAGAAAAAAATTATGGGCATAAAATAAATTGACTAAGGGCGGGCATGGACCGGGCCGGGTACCCATCGAGGTGGTTCTAGGTATTTTGGAAACTCAAAACCAGACCCGGCCCGGTTTAAATTTTAAATAAAAATTAAAAATATATATTTTTAAGTAGCTTGGCCGGCGTAAGTTTTTGCGGGAGGGAGATACAGAGTCCAGAATCAGGAGCTGAGGAAGGAAGAAAATGGAGGTCGACGCTACTCCCCTTGACGACAAGGCTAAGAGGATGAGGGATCTGTTATCCAGCTTCTACTCTCCGGATCCTGCTTCTATGCCTTCCTCCTCAACCACTTCTGCTAAATACGTCACTCCTTTGGATGCCATTAATTCGTCCTCCTTCGATCCAGATCTGTACATGACTCTCCGGGTGCGCTTCAGCCTCAAGCTCTTTTCCTTGAATTCAATAGTAGTTTATACGCGGCGTTTGTGAATTATCTACAGACTCAATCGCGATCGATAAATGCGTTTGACGTGTTGGATTTTTATCTGTTTGCTTCAATTTTAATCTGAGTTTAACTATTGCTTGAGACTCTCTCTATATAATGTCTCCAAGCTACGTTTACTGTAGAACTTTGAGTTTATTTCATCGAACCTTTTGAGATTTTTTAGTTCAGTCCTCCAAGTGATCATACTTATCAAAAAGGAGGAGAAATTGAAAGTTTGGGATTTGGTGAAACACGTCATAATTGATCGGAAATGCGCAGGTACAAAATTCAAATTTGGAAGGACTTCTGCAGCTACATGTTGAAATGGCAGCTGAAATAAAGAACCTGGTTACTGACTTGCAAATGTTAGTATATGAAAACTACAAGAAGTTTGTTAGTGCTACAGATACTATTAAAAGGTAGATATTTTATCCATATTTTTAATGCTTTTGAGTGGTTTATGACGATTTAGCTATCCCAGTATATTAACAATCTGCTTTCAAGGGTTTTAATGCTATGGCACATTAAAATGGTCGATGAATGAAAACATCGAGATTCCAAATAAAAAATTTTTGGTCATTTTTTTCTGCCTGCAGAATGAAAAGTAATATTGTGGTGATGGAATCTAATATGGAACAACTCCTTGACAAAGTATGCAGACAATTTTATTTGTGGAAAAGGATAAAAAAGGGAGGGCAAAGTTATTAGAATTAACATGATAATATTTGCAGATAGTCTCAGTACAATCAAGAAGTGATGGCGTGAACACTTCTCTATTTGGAAAAAGAGAACACATAGAGACGTTGCATAGGATGCGTAACCTGCTTCGTAAAGTCCAGGTACACATCCTTTTCATACTGAATCAGCTGTTAGCATTTTAAGGAAAATTTATATCTTAATAAACTACAAATGGGGACTTAAAAAGATGATTAAAGTGTAAAAACGTTGTCATATGTCTCATTCAACTGATGTGCACTGTAAAAATTAATAACTCAATAGGTCAAAGTCAGGTTTCCACATTTTTAGAATTTAACAAACTTACTATGTCAAATCACTGTAGGATGCAACAGGACACCTTAGATATTTAACTGGACAGTAATTGCATCTGGCAATCTATTGCTGCAATTAGCAATATAAATTCACCATCATAATCAGCAATGTTACTTTGAAAATAGAGCATCTTCATTTTTATATGGATTCCTCATCTAAGTTGACCCACTTTTTATCCTTTTTCCGTTCGGGTTTTTTCTAAGAGCAGTTCATATATGATTTGCCTGCCACACTGACAAAGTGTATAAAATCTGAAGCCTATGCTGATGCAGTCAGGATTTATACTGGAGCAATGCCTATTTTGAAGGTAAACTGTTGTAAAATCTTAAATCAAATCATGTAATCGTCCTAGGTTTTTTTATGTTTCCTTTTGATTTTGAAGCATAAGTTTTTAATAATGCAACATGTGTAGAGAAGATAGATCTCATGATCATGTTTTTGTAGGCATACGGAGATACATCTTTCCAGGACTGTAAGCGAGCATCAGATGAAGCAATGGCCATTATCACAAAAAAAATTGCAGGTATCGTGAAAGACTGGACTCAACCATCCACGCCAGAGAACAATAGAAACACCAAAATCAATAACAGACAATTAGTTTGAGAAAATTGTGCAACTCTCCATATTCATCGACAAAATATTCAGCAAACTGATCGACCTCCTACTTTCAAGTTGTATAACCAAAAGAAGGAGAGCCCTTGATATGGGGGTATTGATTAAATAAGAGTGCACGTGAGACCCATGTAAGAAAGAAAAAGAAAAACCGTTAGAGAGAGTATTATAAGTTGGGGTGGAAGGTGGGGAATGGGTCATGATGATGTTGTGAGAGCGGGTTGGCATGAGGGTGAAGGTAGAGAACAGAAGTTTCTCTGCCGTAATGATTGTATAATTTGACTTTTCTCTTAAATACATAGACCTTTCTTTCTTCATTGTTGGGGATAATCTTCCTGGGTGTACCAAAAACCTCTTTCCTACTCAGATTCCCCTTTTACCCCAGTTCCTCTCTAACAGAATTATCAAGTAATCTCCAAATTACCCTACCCACCATGTCTTAACTTATTCTTCATGGTTCATGTTGATTTATTACTGAAATTTCAAGGATTGGCTCCCAGTATTTACATTTTTTCTTCAGGAAAAGCTGTTTTCAGGTTCAGAATCCATACAAACAAGGGCTGAGGCTGCAGTTCTTCTCAAGCAGCTGGATCTCCTGGTTCGTGCTTTGTTCCACAGAGCAATTATCATATGAAATATCTGTTGTTGATGCCGTCTCTTCTTCTATCTTATTGTTAACTTATATTTACGTTGTTTCACAGCCACTATTTTGTTTCTTTTCCATTTTATGTTCACTAGTATCACGTTGTGTCTTTGGTGGGATTGTGTCAGTGGTCCCTAGCCTTGGTGTGTGCTGTGACTATTCTCTTGTAGCGAGGATTCTTATATTTTATCCCCAAATGCTTGCATTCTTTTGGTTCTGAGTTCATACTCATTTGAATACATGACCCAGTGAGTGTACATGACAACGCCTAACTTTTGATCCTTCTGGTTCTCGGTGATTCTAATACAGCCCATACAAAGTATTATCCATTGGTATCGGTTGAAGTGTTAAAATTGAAGCTACCCTGTTTTTGTTTATTGTTTTTTCCCATGGAGTTCATATGATGTTATATCTAATTGATGCCTCAATTCTTCTTTTCCTGTCTGTTGATACGATATATTTCTTTCATTTTCTGTAAGCATATTTATCATTCTTTTAGTGTTGCTGTGGGCTGAAGTAACCAACATTTTGGCTGGTGGACAACCTTAAAGCAAAATTACTAGAAAAGTTAGAACAGCAGTTGTGGATCTTCAGTTAAAGACTGTAGATATCAATAATATCTCTGAGAATCCCAGAGATACAGAAGGAGACATCCTCAGTCACTCACTGGTACTTCTCACCAAGTAAGTGGTGAAAAACGAAGTAGTGGGTTTCTGTTTCTTTTAAAGATCTGAAATACAATTCATATAAGTAAGAGGTCACTAACCAATGTTTCTATTTTTACCTTTAATCTATTCAGCTTGTCAAAATAGTTTGTCTAGGTGCCCGTTTAAGTTTGTATTTTGGTCTTCCTAAATAGTATAAGTCAGGATTTTGGAAGAGCTAGTCTAAAAGAAGAGATAACAGAGCTCTCTAATGTCTTGCTATTTTGGAAAAGCTAACAGACCTCGAATATCTGGTTATCTTTTCTTTATTTTAATTTTGTCTTTTATATTATATCTTAAGGAAGTTCATACACTCGACGGTTAAACTGTCCTAAGTTCTTATTCTTATTATTATATTTAGGGCTCCGCGGGTGAGTTTGCAGAGGCTGTCCGTTCGTATCAATTAATATTTCCTGATTCAAGAAAACAGCTTGTTGCAATTGCTCAGGGCTTAGTTACCAAGTAAGCAAGAATTCATATTTCCAAGACTTGTAAGTTAAAATTTCACGATGATGTGCTGATGTGATCTTAATTGTTTGTCTCCTTTTTTTCGCTTTATATTTTGATTGTAAGCCTTTTAAATGAAAGATACTCTTGGCTTTTGTCTTTAGGCATTTTGAAGCCATTGAACAGTGCGTAAAGAACAGGATTCCTTCAGCATATCTCCTTTGTGCACTTAGTAAGTGGGACACAAACTAATACATTCACACGAACAGTTATTATCTTAAAAAATGCTTCGTCTTCATGACATGTTATGTTGCATTAAACTGCGACAAATTATCGTGTAATTCTGTGTCACTTTCTTTTACTGTTATAGGTCTCTTTTATCTTAAAAAGATAACATTAATTATTGAAAATGTTAAAACTTATTGTTAGAGAGAAGGTTTTTTTTTGGTGAAGAAAATCATTATGTTTAGCTTGTTTATCATATACTACTTAATCTAGTTTGAGATGTTTAATTTAGTGTTTTTCTGTTTTTAATTTGTTTATAGGGTTATGGTGACTTTGTATCTTTGTTTTAGATATAGCTAGTGGATAAATCTACATGGTTTCTGATAATGCTACCATTCTTAAAAACTTAAAGTGATATTGAAGTGTGGTAAACATGGTTTGATAACACTCATAGAGACTAAAGTTTTTTGGCCTTTACATGTTGATATTTTTCATGGACACTTGAATACAGTATTTCTTGATCTGACATTATATTTTAAATACTACTGATATATTAGTTTGAGTTGTTGGGTTGAGGTTAATTTAGATATTGATACGATTTCTTAAAAGGAATTATGTGCAGCAGTAATTTTTCAGTATAAAACCTACTTCCACTTTCCGTTAATTTTGTAAACCATTAATTTATATAGATGGTTTTTTAGAAATGCTCAAGTGCATGTAAATTTTCATGTAGGCATTGTATGGGAAGACGTGCTTTTATTGGCTGAAGTTTTAGATGATGCTGAACTTCCGCTTTATGCCCAGGAGGTTTGGCTTTTATCATATATTGCTACTTTATAAACTTTCAGCCCCTTTTCTTTCATCTACTGTTGAAATAAACACTTTAGCATATCAATTTATGCTCTATGTCTGTAGGCAGCTCAGCTTGCTGTCAAAGAGTATGCAGCCAGCACATTTTCTCATCTCTTGCAGGATATCACCGGTTACACTTCCACTTGAAGTAATCTGTAGCTCTATTTATACGTAATGAAATTATCAACAATGTACAGTCAAGTGTTATTTTAGTGAGATTGGTGATTTCTTTCTGTCATGATTTCACCTCACAATGTTTGAAATACCATTGGAAGAACATTGCTTGGAATATAAAATTTACGTCTATAAAAAACCTTGTTTCTGATGCCTGAATGGCATGTGTGTTATTTGGCAGATGTTTTTGTTCAGTTTCATGGTAGACATAAAGAAGATCAAGAGAATAACTTTTTACAGCATGCTCTCGAGGCTGGAAACATGCTGTATCTCAAGGAAGTATAGATCTCTTAATGGTAATGCATGATGAGCTAATAACTGTTATTTCCTTTTCTTGGGATTTCCTGATAACTATACTCATTGAATTAAATAAGTTCATGATGGATATATTATTGACTTTTTTGGCAGGAGTAAAAATATTAGAAATTGACAAAAAAGAAACTAGATGTTTTTGTTAAGAAAAAAGTTAGCATATAGTTTCTTTACAATGTCCAGTAGAATCTAAAGCTAAGAGCATGGCGAACAACTTCTTAAGAAACAACAAACCTTATAATTCATCTTCGAAACTAACCTTTTCTGGACATATACTTTTTGAAAATCCACCTTTCAGGGTCCTATCTTTAGAATTCAATGTTTGACATTTGGTGAGATTAACCCCTCTTCTTTGTTCTGTATAGTTGGAAAGAAAATTCAAATAATTGGTTTTTTCTTTCTTCCTTTGGAAATTTTCTTATTCTTATGAACTTTTGTTTACAATACACATTATGTTTCTACCTCTAATATGCATCCTATGTATTTTGTATCGCTGTATTTTTGACACTAGAATGGACATGCTTGGATGAGGTTATGTGTTAGGGTTTTTCCCTTCAGGAGGCTTTCCTTGGGATTAAGTAATCATTCGTCCAGACATCGAAAAACAGAAAAAAGAAAGAGGCAAATACTAAATTTGAATTTCTTGATTTATAGATCGTACGTAGGGTTAGCACCTTTTAAATAGACTTCATGACCTAATTAATATGAAAAGACTAAACTGACCCACAAACTTAATTAAAATAACAACTAATAATTAGTAATTAAATAATTAGACCCGTCGAGAATAATATTTCCCTAAGAAGGAATCCTGAAGATTTGGGTCCGTAACATTATGAGTGCCTAAGCTGTCTATCATTGTTGACATTTTTTGTCCTATTTCTTTTTTTTTTGTTACTGTCTCCAAAAATTTTGTTGATGTGTTTGCTATGTTTTCCATTATTCTTTGATCTCTAGCATTTGTCTCTTATCCTATCAGGGATAACACAGATATTTCTCTGCCTTCTCCAAGTCGCTCAAATTTGTCCATCGTATTTGTTCTATGGCAATCTATTTCAGGAATTTCGCCAGCTTCTTGATAGTAATCTGGAGCTAATAATGAAGCTAAGAAATTTGATCATCCATTGGGTTCAAGAAGGATTTCAAAAATTCTTCAGTGACCTCGATAATTAATTCCTGTTGCTGTCAGGACAAAAACATTTTGGCAGTCAAGATCAATAATTCACACTTGGAATTTTAGGTGACAAAGTTTCTCCTGGGCTAGTTCTTGTACTTGCTCAACTTTCTGCTCTCATTTAGCAGACTGTCGTCCCAAGAGTCACTGAGGCAAGTAGATTAGTAATGATTTCATGAATTTCTTATTTTTTTCTAGAAAAAATGCTTATCTAATTGATCCACATCTCGATGTGCTGTTTATAACTATATTTTATTTTTATTTTCTTTCCAGCAGATAGCGGCTTCTTTCTCGGGTGGTGGTGTTAGGGCCTAGGGGTTATGAGTATGTACCAGCCTTCATACCTGGAGAAATTTGTCGGCTATATCGATCAGCTGGCGAAAAGTTTCTTAACCATGTATGGGTTAAAGTTGACATGGAACTCTCATTTTCTTGATCATTTTTAACTAACCCATTCTTCAATAGTATGGACATACAAATAACCATTATAAAATTAATGGATAATATATTGTTGTTTCTTTCAGTACATAAGCATGAGAACTCAGAGGATATCAGTGCTACTGAGTAAGAGATTTAGAACTCCAAACTAGGTCAAGGTGAGTTTTCTTCATAAGCAGAATTAGAAGAACTCAGGTGATTGTTGCTGCTTTGGAGCGTTGTCTTGACCCGATTCCCCTGGAGCCTCCGATTTTAAAAAAACTTATACAAGCAAAGTTGGCCAATTTTAAGCACCCAAATCCACTTTCTTAAAAACTTGACAAGGTGACATCTATATCCTTAGTGTACATTATTCAATTATCTCAAGTTGATCTATTGTTGGAGCTGAGCATCCTGAGTTACACGCAGCAACCTTTATTTTTTCGTTCGGCTTTGACGTCCGAATTTAGTCGAGAAATCGTGAAGAAATAAGATTTTCATTTTTCTTTTTTGATGTTCTTGTATTGCTTTCGCGGATTGATTGATTTCTATGCCGAGATAGGTTTTATGTTCACGGATTTCATCAAGTGAAGTGCTCATATCCTTTCAACATGTTCATATCAAATGAAGTTTTGATAGGATCCGAAAGAATTTGTCCCTTTTTGGGTATCTTTTCTTTTTATTCAATTTCATTTACTTGTAATAGATATCAATAACCGTGGAAAATTCAGAGTTTTCTTATACATTCGTTCATCATTTAGATTCAACTAGACGACACGCACACATTTCGTGCCTGCTCATGTATTTTTGCTAATGTGATGAACAATTGGCGAACTATTTTGTTTCAAATATATGGTTATTAGTATATGAGGAAGTTTTCACTCCACATAGTAGGGAATACTAGAACTAAGTCGTGGTGCCTCGGCTTTTTTTTTTTGGATTCTAGAGTGAACGAGGCATCGCATGTTTCTTGAGAATAGCTTTGGGAACAGTTTTGGTTTTTATTTATAGTTAATGATCATTTTTATTTATAGTTAATTATCTAATGTTCAATTATTGGATTGTAGGTTTGGTGTTTAGGTTGCCCTAAGAACCCAAAAACCTAGTTGAAAAAAAATCAAAAACAGAAAAGGACCGAAAATTGAAGAATTCTTGGAACTATTACACCAAATCGATCCTTAAAACCTCGATCGGCATCCAGAGAGGGATACCTTGACTCGAGTTGGATGTTTGATCCAAAATCAAATGAATTGTACAAAAAATTAATACGGGTTTGATTTGCTAGATTACTCAAAACATAAGGTTTAATTTGGGTTTTACTAAAACAATTATTATGTCTTAAATTAATACACTTCGCGTCTTTTTTAGTAATTACTATAAATATATGTAAAATAATTATAATATTATGACTAAATTTGATAGAGTGGGTTTTTGAATATTATTTTACAATTAAAATATTATTGATAAGAATAGTGTTATTATGCAATAAACATTCACATTATTTTGTAATTATATTTTTTTGTTGATTAAACTTTTTCATATGCCAAACAAGCAAACTCTACAAGTCTATAGTTCTATGTAAGTGATTTCTTTTATATAAAAATATTATATTTATTGTCAGAAATAAGAGTTGAAAAATGATAAATGAAAGAAATTGATTATAGGGTAAATAAAAAATAGCCGAAGTTTTCTATGGTCTGGTAGTTCATACAGTTTTCGATTAGTCAATTTATCAATTTTCAAAATTTAAATATCAATTCGTCAAAAATCTTATAATTCAATGATAAAATTGGGTTTACCCTTCTTATTATTGTTAAAATTCTATACTTACGACTAGAGCGGGCAATCGAGCCAGGCTCGGCTCGGCACTATAACAAAACGAGCCGGGCTCAGATTGCTACAGTATCGAGCTGGTTCGCTCGAAAGCAACCACTACTTACGACTATATGACTACACCCATAACAAGTGTCCAATAATGGAAAACACGATAAAAATGTCTCTTAAAATATTATAATTTTTTTAACATAGTTAGAACAAAGGTTAAAATAATAATTGATAAAAAAAATGAATAAAATAAATAAAAATATCAAAATTAAAAGCAAATTATCCTAAAAATAATTTAAGCTTCTCTACCAAGCTTTGCCGTTCCGAGAATATCGAGCAAGCAATTGATCGTTTCGAGTCTTTCGACCCCCACTTAGTACCTGTGCTTCTTCATAAACTCGAACATCCCGAGAGCTTTCTTTCTCTCCTTGGCAGCACCAAATGCTTTGTTCCATGGTCGGAAGCTCTTTCTCGGCCATCTCTTCGAGGATCGACACCATTATCTCGAACTGTCTGGTCCTTCCTGGGATGCCCATCGTCGAGTTGTAACTAGCCGAATTGTGAGCAAACATCGGTTTTCGTCCTGCCGGTTTCCACGCCTGTTTGAATCTATCCAACACGGCCAAAACCAAATCGTGCGATAAATCGATCCCGGAATTGTCAAGAACAGCCTCCATGTTCCTGTCCAATCCAAACAATTCCTCAATCACCCTACATACTCTTATCTTATCAACATCATCAGAATCTACAAGACTTAATTCTATCAGCTTCAATATCTGAGTCCAAATCATCGTCTCCGTCGCTAGAAAATTCTCCCAAGCTGGAAATCAGCCATTCTCGAGGTGGCAAAATAAGTGGAATTTGACGGCGAGAACGATGAAAAGACCAATAATGAGTAAAATGAAGCATACGAGACGGGCAGAGAGCTACCAGAAGAACGGATGACTTTCCGTCCTCCATATCCTTCTTCTCGTCGAACGAACCGTCTTCTCTTCTTGAAAGAGCATATCTGGAAGCCGGCGCCGTAGCCATAAAAAACTGCCGTCGAACGGAGGAGGAATTGCGGTTGAAAGCCACTCGAAGTCGAAAAATTGGAGGATCTTTTCACAGGCAGAGAAAAATTCATTTCAGTGCCATTAATGGAGAAAAGAGGTGGGTAGAGATTGAGGTTTGAATGGGAGATCCGGGGTGAATGATTGTGGATGAAGGATCCCGGAGTCGGAGACTGCAAGTGGGGGAGTAAAAGAGCGACGGCCGACGAGTCGGATATATTGAGTTAGCGGTCGAAGTTCATTTTGGAGAATATTTATTTAAATTATTTCTTTATTATTTGACTAACGATTTAGGGCTCATTAAAATAATTAAAATATAATAATTAAATTTCAATACAATTAAAAGTGTTAGAACTTAGAAGATGAGCATCCTTAAACTATCTTTCCATTCTATTCCCAATATTGGGAAACAAGACTGAGCTACGCAACCACCTCGGCCCGACCAACTTTACCACGGCAAAGGAAAGGTGAACGTAGCTGGTTCAAATGTCCGGCCACTGGAGGTTTTCATGTGCACCATCGTCTGCAAAATGGGCTATGGCGATGGTTTAAGAGCTGTATACTGGTCCTAGCTGTGGCCGGGGAACTCCAACAGGCGCTCCACGAAGATGGGCCAGGTTTTCGTCATTTTCTTAGCTCCCCTTCTATGTCCTAGCTGCAACTGTTGTTTATTTGTGCAGAAAAAGAGAAATGGTCGGCCATGGAGCATGGTTTTTTGGGTAGTGGGTGAGCTTGATACCAAGGCGAAATCTCTTGCCCCTTGACCTCACACCTCGGCCCGACAATATGTGACGGGGTAAGTCACGGTGACTCAGTAGGCTAGAGATGAGAATCTTTTTACTTGCGTCCACAAGGAGCTACCCCACATTAGAAATAGCAACTCTCACACTGCGACTGTCAGACTTCGAACCATGAAATTTAATACCAACGCTGATATTTCTGAATCAACTGACCCAAGTCCGCGTGAAACTTAATATCAACGTTGACATCTCTGAACCAACTGAACTAAGCTCGTGCGGACTTGGATAGTGGATGAGTTCATTCTCATCAATGGAGGATGTGACTATTTAGATAAGGCTGTTAGAATTTATAAAATTGAATTCGTAGAAAATAAAAATAATAAAATATAAAAGAGATAATATTTTGTTGTCTTTTATTTTTCATTCCACCATTATTTATAATACAAATTGACATAAATAATATTAAAAATTAAATTAAATTAAATAATAACTCTTATATTATTTATTTTTAAAATTTACATTATGATTTTTTGACTTTTCGTTACTAAAATGACTATAACTTTTTTTACAGTACTCAGAATGACCTGAAACTTGAACCAATATAAATTATACATCTTGGGCATAGAAATTTATAGGTCATACGTTAAATTTAGTAACTATTTACTCTTCCAGAGATAAGTCAAAATCTAACCTAAAAATTTACATATTTTATTATTTGTTGATTGAGATTAATAGAATTTAGTCGTGCCACTCAGCAACATACGGTGGAATCTCGAAGTCATCTTCACTACTCTTTGTCGGCGTCTTCCTCTGCGCACTAAACACTTAGCAGACACCTACGTTCCGCGTTGCTCACACTATCTTTCTGTGTTGGGTTTACTCTTTGGCTCTCTCTCTCTATCCTAGCTATTTATATCGACGACCGCCATCGCCATTTTCAATCTCATCTCTTCATCAACCATCTACCGATATCCATCTCTCTCTACTGTAAGCGAAGGTGAAGAATAGTTACTTAAATATGGGGAACTCCAGTTCTTGTTTTTGCGCACGATCGTGGAATAGCCAGACGACTGCTAAGCTTCTCGGTCCCGACGGAAGCCTGCTCCGGCGAATCCAGCTTCCGGGTAAAGCTGCCGAGATCATGCTCGACGAACCCGGATTCGTCGTTTCTCTAGTGGATGAGCTGCTCAAAACTCGCTTTATATCGCCCATGGATGAGGAGGATGAGCTTTTGGCCGGCAAGATCTACTTGCTGGTTCCACTTAGCAGAGTTAACTCCAAAGTCTCGACGCCAGAGTTGGAAAAACTAGAGCTGGCTCGCAAGAAGAGGTCGGGGTCCAACTGGAGCTCTCCCAAGGTTCGGCCGGAGACGATCGAGGACTCTGAGGAGAAAACACAATTAGCCGGTCACCAGCCGGGAAAACACCGGCGGTGGAACCCTGTATTGGAGACAATTGCCGAGAACTATAGAGGATGATTTTGGGTGGTTTTGTTGTTTGATGAGTGCCTTCCATGGTGTAGAACAATTAGTTTCAGAAATCAAAAGTAGAAGTTAACGCCATTGCCGAATGAACAGTTGTCTTAAAACACAGGCTTCTTAATTCATCACCATTACAATTGTACATGTGCCCACAGTCAGTTTGGGTTCTGTTGTGTACCTTAAAGGGATCGATTGGTTTTTTTGTTCATGATACATAATGAAAAACCGACCCAAAACTGTATCATAATTCCAGAATCAAACCAAGATTCTTTGTTCCATTTGGTTATTTGACAACCCACATAATCGAAATGTAAAAGTGTGTAGTCTTAGAAGTGTAGAGTGAGGTGGAATCATAATTGAGCTCCTTGTCCATAACTATAATAACTTATTTTGAGCATAATTTAACATCAAATTCACGCGGGCGCCATACAATTTTAGGCCGAAGAGTTTGGGAGCTCGATGAATGATATCTGAGTCACCCCTTAGAATGCAATGATGCAGGTTGAGGACGTCAACCCTTTAAGGAGTGTGGATTGTGAAAATCCGCATGATGAAGGATGTGCAGTTTCAAATCGACTTATGACGGTCCATAAATGAATTTTTCGTCTCTAACTAATACAATGTATTTTTGACTCAACCTATTAACAAAATTTTAGACACTGACATAAATCGAACAATATTATACTGGAGTGTTCGAGAACTACCCAAGTTTTGGCCGCCTAGTTAGGTTGTTTTTATCATACGGCCAATGCCACCATGGTCACTCAATGTATGTTCGGTTGCGTAACGCTCATTCATTAATAAAAAAAAACTAGACAAAATTAATTAATATTGTATCAAAAGCTTCTTTATATTTATGAGTTCCTCTGTATATAGACCGGTGCATGCAAAGAAGATGCAACACATGCAGCTAGTGACGGAGCCGGGTTTGAATCTAAGCTGTCTTTCTGAAGCCAAGCGAATTATTTCTTACTTGTTTAAATAATGATCGATCCATTTAAATATCGGTTCGTTTGTTTAAACACCATCTTGTTTCAAATCGACCTGGAACTACCAATTATTGTTCGATTTGGACTGATTTTTTCACCATTGCAATTTTGATTCCTAAAAAACGCGTGACTCTTCAAACTAAGCACCATAAATTATATACTTCATTTTTTTAAGAAATATGGAGCCTGTATTTGATGGTCGTCGTCTAATCTGACGGATGAGAAAATGAGAATGATTAGGGGTGGACAAACGGGTATTTGGGCCGGGTATCGATGCGAGATACCCGGCCCGAACAGGTATCGGGTAATATACACTACCCGGTACCCGGCCCGGCCCCGGTAGGACGCACTGCTACCCGGGACCTTAAGGTTCCGGGTCGGGTTCGGGTAATTTCAGGTACCCTGAAATGTATTGTTTTTTTTTTTTATTAAAAAAAATAATTACCCGATACCCGGACTTAATACCCGATACCCGTTCGGATTTTCAGCAGTTTTGTATTATCCACGGGTATTAAACGGGTATCGGGTATTTCTACAGTACCCGATACCCGGACTTAATATTCATTTACCCGAACCGAACACTTAAACTTCTACCCGTACCCGAACCGTACCCGGCCTGAAGCTTAAGGTTTCGGGCCAAACCTTAAGGTCCGGCCCAGGTTGCCCACCCCCAAGAATGATTAGGAAGAAAAAGGTGTGTGAAGGATTAATATTCCCTGCCACTGAACCAACCATCGAAGTTGATGAATGGATGATGATTAGTCACAAAGTTTGGATTTTTTCAATTAAATCAAAATTTAAACAATAAAGTTTAAATAAAATTAATAATAATAATCTTGCTGGGTCCCTCTCCAAGAATTTATTTGCACTGGACCTTTATTTAGATTTATTTTATTCATTTTAAATTGTAATATTTAATTAGTAAAATTAATAAAACCATAGTTCAATTTGACATAGACAAATAATCTTATCAATCATTGATCGTGACTCCTGATACAGTTCTCTTTAACACATATAATAGGTCGATAAACATATTATTTCAGTTTTTGATATGGACATCCATCTGTACTAAAATATTAATATAAGCATGTTCAATTACGGATGTCCAGAACCAATCCGGACCAGAGAATGTGCCGGTTCTGGTCGGTTCTAGAGTTCTCACGGCCGGTTCTGGTCCTTATAGTAGGGAACCGAATAATCTTCGTCTGGTTTTGATTTTATTATCATAAAACATGACTAGATCATTAAAATAAAAATAAATTATTATTTTTAATTTTTAATATGTTGAAATCCTAGTTCTTAGTATTCTTCATCTTCTGTGTTCGACTTCCAGGTTCACGTCTGCCGCCTCGGCCTCGCCTCCATCCCTCTCGACTCACTTCATCTCTCACCGGCGACTCATCCCTCTCAGCGCTCGGCTCTCAGCGACTCATCCCTCTCGGCTCTCAGGTTCGCGGCGACTTATCCAAAAATACATCTTTTGAAAAATTTTATTGATCCGATAGATGATTTTGACATAGGTCAATTTTTATTATTCCTCCTACTTTTTTTAGTAGTTAATATATATTTTTTGAGTTATTATTTGCTTACTTTGACATTATTTTGTTAATTTATCTTCTAATGCTACAAGTGAAGATGCTACAGGTGTAGTAAGCGGACCAATTAGAATTAGTGACGAATGAAAACATCCACGTTCGTTAGTTATATTAGATTTTTTTTTCTTCAATTTATATTTTATTGTATTTTATTAATATTGTATTAGATTTTATATTTTTATTGATGATGAATTGTATTCTTTGCTGATGTTTAAGACAATGGAAGTGAATACATGATGAAAATTTGGAAGTTCCAACTTTATCGACTTTGTTATTTTATTTTACTTCTTAGTTTTCGACATTGTTATTTTATTTTAATTGTTGTTCTTTTGATTTTGGATTGGTTGTTATGTTATGCACGCTCTTTAAAATGGATTTTTGAATGGTTGTAGTATATTATGCAATTATGTTATTTCGGTATTTTGCATTATATATTTTTAATATTTTATTTTTTATTTTTTTTAATGAGAAATACGAGAACCGGACCAGGACTGGATCAAATTTTTAGTCATTTTATGGTCTGGTTCTGGTCATTTAATGGTCTAGTTCTGGTCATTCATATTAGAAACTGAAATTTCGTGATATTTTACTTTCTCTGGAAAAAACTGGACCAACCCGGACCATGAACATCCCAATGTTCAATCTATCTATTGAATGTATGATTAAATTTAATATTTCAATTGATTTATAAACGGCTATTTTACCTTTTTATTTAGTAAATGAACACAATATTAGTAATAATATTTTGCAAAAATAATTCCTAACAGTCACATGATTTTTACTTTTTAAAATTTAATTAAGTTGAATAAAATTTATTATTTCAACTTTTTTTATTTTTCAAAAAATTGTTAAAATTGACAAAATCAATTAAAATTACTAATCAAAGTATAGACATATTAGATTAAATAAAAATAATGAAAAATTAATTATTAGAGAGAAATTTAAATTTGGGCATAAGTTTCTCATAAATAGACTAATTATGGCCTGAGTTGAAAAAATAAAATTTGAGTTTCGTGAACACATCCTTCGAACGTAACATGTCTCACTCAAACGAAACACTTGGACACAACTTGTCTCACTCAGAGTCAACACAAATTTTTATTTAATAAATGTCTCACTTGAATTTTCTTTTTAATTTTTTTTTATTTTTAATTAATTTGACTAATCAAATCTTATCAGAATGATTTAAAATTTTTAGCACACATTTACAACAATAAAAGACACTAATCTATAAATTTTTAAATTTTTTAGCTGACTGTACAAGATTTACTATAATTTTTTTTAATTCATAAAAAAATTTCGTACAATTACATACGATAATAAAAAAAGTCTTGAAATTTTTGTCAAACATTTATAGAACTTTAGGACAATATGCCACAAAGTTTCGTGAACTTTCAACAATGGTACGATTTACTATAATTTGTTTAATATATAAAAAATAAATTTTGTTAAAATTACATACATCAATAAAAATCACGATACTTTGTGAAATATTTTCTTACAGTACTGTAAGTGAGTGATACAAGTTTTAAAATTTTTTATTACCGTATGTAATTTTAACAAAAAAAAATTATAGTAAATCTTACAGTTGTCGAAAAAATTTAAAAACTTCATATTTGTGTTTTTTTATTGTTATGAATGTGTGGCGATAATTTAAGTCATTACGATAGGATTTAATTTGTCAAATTAAAAAAAAATTAAAAATTAAAAAAAAATTAAAGTGTTGCGTCTGACTTAGGCAAGTTGTATCCGAGTGATGAAATTGCGTCTGAGTGAGTTAAGATTCGACCCATTCTTCATACGTAACTTGCGTGTGCGCATGTTTCCGAGAAGTTAAAATTTTTTTTTTGAGAAATTAAACGAAAATTGGTCTATTTATTCAAAATTCATGCCGGAATTTAATTTTTTCTCTCGTTATTACAATTAGGATGAATGTAATATTTTATAAAATTTAAATATTCGTTTTAATTATGCTTATAATTTAAATGATCACAAAATGGGCAATAAATTTCGCGAACCAAATAAGAAAAATAATTTCAAAATTTGTCTTTTGTAGCTGGTTTCTCCTAGAAAGCTACCAATCTGGTCTCGCAACTTCCACTATTAGCTTCATTCATTGCCGGATTTCGACAAGACCTTCAACTCCACCGCGATCACGAGAAGAAGCAATAATTTCGATTCAAGAAAACCGATAACACCCTCGTAATTCTGTTCATAATCCACGCCTAGGCCTGCCCAGTGCGCCCCAATGAGCCAGAGCCTCTCTATTCGCTATCTTCTCTTTATTTTGCCCTGAAAACCCTAATAATTTGCAGAAAATGGTGGTCCTCGCGAACAGGAAAAGGCGTATAATGATTCCATTTTTGGAGAATTTTCACATGTGCATGGCAACTCTGGGCACACCGTGTCTTCTTCTTCCGACCACTGCTTCTACTAAACATTAATATGTACGACGGTTGATGCTTTTAGAGTACTGTATTTTCAGAGTGGAAATATTGCTGCACGATTCAGTTCATATCTGAATCTCAAGCTTTGTTGGAGAAAATGAAATAATGTCGAAGAAATGTAGGCAGAGATCGACGATATGGGCGTCGGGCGATGATAATCATGGATATTATTTTAATTCAGAATTTGCGACGTTTTTTGCTGACAGACACCGAAGCATGGCATTAAAACAATGAAATGAAAGGGCAGTTGCGCAGAAGGGAATTGTCCAATCAAACAGTGTCCCCCATTGACGCCATTGAAGAACTGCGCTGAGCTTGAGTTAAGAAATTTCGATATATTTGAAAGAGGCTGAAACTTGACAACCTGGAACACGAGAGACGGTGTTCAGAGCCACGTGTCTGGTGAAAAGAGCGAAGCTAGTGGCTCATCACGGCGCGCACCGATGGCTCCGATGGTTTAGCCCCTAGGGCCAACACTGACTCGAGACAAGGTCATGTTGAACTGGATAGCGAAAGATAGCACAATTTCTAATTGTT
This sequence comes from Begonia fuchsioides, assembly GCA_003255005.1. NCBI lineage: Eukaryota > Viridiplantae > Streptophyta > Magnoliopsida > Cucurbitales > Begoniaceae > Begonia > Begonia fuchsioides. The sequence continues at coordinate 185,304 of QAOC01046413.1, forward strand.
CAATTCCGTAAAAGAAAAATTATTTTTCTACGAATTGATAAAATATTTGATATAATCAAAAGCCAATATATAGGCATACAAAATANCTGACTCGAGACAAGGTCAGTGGTCGTAGGTCCACTATTCTACCATTTAAGGGAGCGACAAACATCACCAACTCAGAAACAAATGGATTTTTCTTCGTAAATCCAGCAAAACCCTAAAAAAACTTAGCTGTAAAGTGATTATGTGATCCATAATATCCACAGTCGTTGACGCAAGGGATGACTCTAAACTCTAAAGGAGAAGGAATCATTGAGCCTGTGATGGGAATTCGTAGCCTGCGCTTGGTGATAATGTACTCGAAACAATACAACAACAAAGAAGGTAGGGGTCTTGGTCGATGCTGAGCTGGACGTTGGAATCTAGGTGGCAAAAGGAAGACATGACACGTGGAACAAAGCTATGTTTTAGGGTTCCGAAGAAGGTCCCACAATGTGATGGGGAATTAGGGTGTGATGGATTTGAGTCTATGATTAACACATTAACCTCTATAAACTCTTATCAAGAGTAATACGCAAGACAAGGGTTGTCGTTAGAGTTTTATCGTGTTGTAATTATCGTATGGTCAAGTCACTCGGATGTAATATTTAACCTAAATTAAAGCGCAAAATGAATAACATGGAAGTAACATTATAATGTAAAATAGTAAGTTTAAGATTATATCTTAATTTTACACGCTGAAGCGTAAAAAGAGTAGTAAGTTTATATTTATCATCTTGTCATACATCTTGACGTGTCGCTGCGTGATTGAGTCAATTTAAATATATTTAATATATAAAAATACAAATAATTATTTATTATTTAAATTGATTCAATGACAATACATCATTCTAAGAGATAAGACAATAGAATATGATAAGATGTTAGGCAAAAAAAGAAGATAAAACTATAATATGTATTATTAATATTAATTTATTAAATTTATCATAGATCATAAATTAATATATCAAAATAGACCATTCAAAATTAATCATATTTAACTTCAAAACACCTTCTTGAGTTTAGGTTTGGGCGGATCCGACCCAATCTGACAATTCGATTGGATTGGATCGGATCGGATCGAATCGTATTAGGCAATAATATTTAGTCAGCAAAATTGAGTTTCGATTCACGTGCTCGTCCATGAATCGATATGCCAAAAATAAAAAGGGAAAAAAGGAAAGAAAAGAGAAAAGCACGATTCTTGAGAGAAGGAGATGAGTCTCTTTCTTCTTCACCAAATATACTCCTCTCTTTTCTTTATCAATTAGTATCCTATCTTCTCATCAATTCCTCCAATATTCCATCGACCCTATTTAAATATAAATCATTTGAATTTATTTATTAAAAAATAATAAAAAATTGTTGCATTAAGTTTGAAGTTCTTATCTATCCATTTGGACTACTTTTTAAAATTAATTTTCCATAGTTTTTCATTTCTAAAATCAAAATTCGATCATTAAAATTAAAAAATATATTAATATTATTTAAAAATACAACGAGCTAACCAACTTGAACCAAAATTTCCGGTTTGGTTTCGAAAAACAATCGGTTCGTTTCAAGTTCTTCAACAATGCCCAAGTTAGAAGGTTTCCAAATCCACTTAGCTATTCTCTCCGTGCCAATGGACACAAATCACATACGTAAATATGGCAGAAGAGGGTGATTAGGAAAGTAATTAGAGATAATTAAGTAAGACGATGGAATGATTTAAGAGTAATTGGTCAACTTTTGTAAGCAATGGTGACCGGGTGAGGAGGTTAATGACGATCCTTTGCTTGACTTCGGGGTGGGTAACTTTTATCTTTTTCCGGGAAATCCCTAGAACCCGTGAAGACCTACCTGGTACATCCGGTATTCTCCATGCAGTTACCGGCTGCAGCAGGTAAACTGTAGTTATTATTGACGTTGAGGATTTTAGCGTTAATCAGACATCTGTTGTAGCCTCCTTCGACTGTTAGAGAGAGAAAGGAAGCGAGAGAATCTTATGTTTGTGGGTGTCTGTTGCCAGCTATTTAGCTCCGAGGTCAAAGCTGGCATTTTTTCCGCCCTTTCTCTCTCCTCTCTCCGTTTTCTCTCTCCACCACCGGAGCATTACCTTCCATTGTTTGGATTTTTAATCCCATACTCCATTTCCTCGCCGCCTCGCACTCACCATTTTCCCTCTCCTCCCTCTTTCTCTCTCTTTCTCTTTCTTTCTCTTATATATTTCTCTCCTTTCTCGCTCCTGCAGAAATGTGCTTCCTTTTATAGGAAGCATTGGTTCTTTGTGAAACACAATCGCCGGCGTTCATGGCTGTTTCTTCTTCTCCGGCAATGAGCGCCGGCGAGAAGAAGAACTGGTGGCTTACCAATAAAAAGGTAACTCGTCGTTTTCGATTTTATCGTCTGTTTTATTTTCAAATGTCGTAAAATTTTCCGATGACCTCGTCTGAAATCGTAGGTCGGAGACAAGTATGTAAGAGAGGCAAGGACCCTCATCTCGACCGGAGAACAGAACGACGTTTCTCATGCTTTGAATTTGCTGGAATCGGCTCTCTTGCTTTCTCCTCGTTTAGAGCAAGCCCTCGAGCTTAAAGCTCGGGCTTTGCTTTATCTCCGGCGGTTCAAGGACGTCGCCGATATGCTTCAGGACTACATTCCCAGCCTGAAAATGGCGAATGATGACTCCGGCTCCGATAGCTCCTCCCAGCCACTGTCGAGGGAGCGGGTGAAGCTCCTTCCTTCGCCGGAATCGGAGGCTGGTCGGGACTCGGCGTTCAAATGCTTCTCTATTTCCGATTTGAAGAAGAAGGTCATGGCCAGTCTCTGTAAAAACTGCGAGAGAGAAGGGCAATGGAGGTAATTAATCAATGTAGTTTTGGGTTCTTCGCCGGAGTGATTTTGAGTGAATTGCAGAACAATCCATCGACCAATTTCCAACTTTTGACTTTTTAATTATTTCTAGATTTAGTACTATTATTTTTCCTACTTCAATCCATTTTCTATAATCTTTTCTTGTTGGTGAGCTGAATAATCAGATCGAACAGTGAAATTTTTTCGCATTTTAATCATGATTTCTCTGTTAATTGATGTAGATATTCGGTTCTGGGTCAAGCTTGCTGTCATTTGGGATTAATGGAGGACGCCATGGTTCTACTGCAGACCGGAAAACGAATCGCCTCCGCCGCATTTCGCCGGGAAAGCATTTGCTGGTCCGACGACAGCTTCTCTCTCTCCCACCAGTCTATTTCTGGCGACGGTTCTGCGCCCACCGTACCGGAGACGCCTCATTGCGCATCGGAATCTGAAACCATCAGCAGTCTTCTCAGCCACATTAAGCTTCTCATCCGCCGGCGATCCGCCGCTCTCGCCGCCATTGACGCTGGACTATACTCCGAAGCGATCCGGCACTTCTCAAAGATCGTCGACGGCAGGCGAGGCGCTCCTCAGGGCTTCCTAGCTGAGTGCTATATGAACAGAGCTTTGGCCTATCAATTTACCGGCCGAATCGCAGATTCCATTGGAGATTGCAATCGGACTCTGGCTCTTGATCCTAGCTGCATTCCGGCGCTGGAAACCAGAGCCATTCTTCTTGAATCAGCCAGAATATTGCCTGATTGTTTACACGATCTAGAACATCTAAAGCTTCTTTACAACTCAATTCTGAGAGACAGAAAGCTTCAAGGTCCGGCATGGAAGCGGCAGAATCTACGTTACGTAGAAATTCCGGGGAAGCTCTGCGCATTAACGTCGAAAATTCAACAGCTGAAACAGAGAGTTGCCGCCGGCGAGACCAGCAACGTTGATTACTATGCTTTGATGGGGTTAAGCCGGGGCTGTTCGAGATCTGAGTTAGAGAGGGCCCATTTGCTACTCTGTCTCCGGCATAAACCAGATAAGTCCACCATTTTCATCGATAAGTGCGAGCTCGCTGATGATCGAGATCTCGACTCGGTTAGAGAGAGGGCAAAAATGGCGGCGTTAATGCTGTATCGGTTGCTTCAGAAGGGCTTTTCCAATGTGATGACGACAATCATAGACGAGGAAGTCGCGGAGAAACAGCGGAGCAAGGCGGCGGCGGCCGCCGCACAAGCTGCTCAGGCGGCGATTCAAATTCAGCAAACCCATGAATCTAAACTGGACTTGGAATCAACTCCGACCATGGATTCTTTAACCAAACCCTCCGACTCCTCAGTATTTCAGGGCGTTTTCTGCCGTGACATCGCCGTCGTCGGAAACTTGCTTTCTCAGGTTGGTCTCAACCGTCCACTTCCGGTGAAGTATGAGGGATTAAGCTGCTGATCGAACCTCTGGTATCACCACCGCCGGCATAAAAATTTTGTTCTTTCAACCATGCATCAACGACATAATCATGTACATAAATTTTCACCAGCAAATTTTCTTCATCTCGTTGAATCTTCTCTTCCGCTCACAAAGATTGAATTTTTAACCAAGCCCATAACTCAAAATTCAGTAATTGCTAGCATAGATTGTGGCTAACCGGAAAGATGAACAATTGCAAGAAATCGAAGAGAGAGAACGTATGACCTCAGAGGGACCATTAAAGCTCATATTGTCTTCGATAAAGCTTATCCAAAAAACTGACAAAACTGACATTCGACTGGAGTTGATCTGTTCGGTAATTTCTTCCATGAGTTTTCACTTCATCTACACTTACGTGAGGCTGAGGAAGAAAGCATTGGATCCACCATTCAAGCCTCCATAGTCACAGAACACCTGGCGGGTTTCCATTGGTCATGAGCAAGATAAAACCAGAAGAAAACTACATCAAGATTGAAAAAAAGCGTTGTCAGCACATAAACCACGATAGTAATGTCTAATCCAACCACTCAGAACGTCATTTCAAACAGTGTTTCACTTACCAAGTGTTTAAACCCATTTGATTAGGGTTCATAAAGTTCACAATTTTAATCAAAACCCAGTAATCAAACTCAGAATAGGAATGGTGGTTGTCCATAAAAATTCAAAATTTACTCAAAAGAATCATTGTCTCTTAGCCCTGTAAATGTCAAATTCAAGAAGATGTAGAGGGCCTGCAGATGAACTGCAAATTCTTTCGAAAAAAGAGAGAATGAAGGGGAAAAGAAGAGGGTTAAGTTAGAAAAGCTTTAAAGAGGGTTGTTGAGACAGTAAATAAGGTTTTCAACCTCCAAAGCAGGCATGGGTCATGTACAGATATATTGAAAAAAAGGCTAATGAAAAAGTTGGCATCATTCTTCCTGACTTTGATCCCTGTTTTGTCTTTTTGCCAACAACATCAAATCATCTGTTTTTCTACCAATTAAGACCAATACCCTTCCTCAAATCACCATTTTTAATGGAAAAGACCATAGTTTCAACGCAGTATAAAACTTGGGGTAGAGTCTAAGACACCCTACTTTAACATATAATATACCTTTGATTCTTGACTGCTTTTTGGGTTGCTTGGCTTGGACGTTATCACATTTAACAACAGCCTTCCACTTTTCATAAGTCGAATCTGTTCCCCGTATTTACTTGCTTTTACCAACTGTTTCTGCAAATAGAAGTACAGGTGGAATTCAATTATGAGATGATAATTGTAGGGAGCCTTGTAATGCCAATGAAATGACAGAAACTGAATAAAGAATTTGAATAACAATGGACGCCATGTTCTCATTATGACAACCACCTCCATTGCTATCTCTATTATCACTGCAGTCACGTCTCACTTCTGCTTAAAAAAGCCATTTAAATTGTTTAATTAATTCCACAAAATCACCAATATCCATCTCCTCAGACACAAATGAGGAGAGAGAGGAAATGCATGATGCATCCATAGCAGAACAGAAGCCTTGGCTGGTTTTATGACAGAGAAGAGAGAGAGAGAGAGCGTGAAGAGGAAGAAACCATTGTATTGAGGAAGAAAACATGCCTAGGACTTCCCTCACTCCTTTCAATTCAAACCCTCTTTTTTATGTACAATTACTTGAAAATTGTCAATGACTTGTCTGACAGTACATCTTTTTACTGTATTTATTCTAAATCCACGTATACGAAATCAGGTTCACTGTCTTCAGGCTCAAGAAATGGTGGGTTGTGGGGGTTGTTAATGTGAGTTGCATTTTTAAATTTATTAGAAAGAAGCAGGAGTGTTGGTAGTATAATTAATTAATTAATTTGAAAAGGAGTGATTTTCCAGCAAATGCCAAATATAGTGATGAGATAAGGGCAAGGGAAGAAATACAGCACGTGATGTTTGAATGTAGGGAACTATGAGAAGAGGGTCGTGGCCAGATACGATGATGGCAGTGACAGCATGTGATCTTATCATGTGCCTCTCTCTCTCACCTCTTTCTCTCTCTGCATGGCTGATCTTACTCATGCTGTGAACAGAGATGAGGAGGATGATGGGCTGAGTAAAAAAAGGAGGAAAAATCTGACAAATTCCTTAGGCTTTGTCTTGTGCAATTAATCTTTGGAAAAAAACAGCGTGCAAAACAACAAATACCTCCTCTTTAATGGCGGATTTGGTGAATGGTGATGCCCAATCTCAACCTCATATGACACATGACTTCGATGAAGAAGACCTGCAACTTAGATTTCAGTAATCTTATGTAAATAATAAAACTTTCAACAGTGAAAAACGTGAGATTCAGTCATGAGCCAATGCCAAATTATGTGATTATATCATAACATAATTTAAAATATGATTAAAATAAAAACCAAAATATCCTCGGGTATCAATTACAGGAAATGTAATTACAGAGAGTAAGACATAACGAGGAATAAAATATAACTAATTACCTGGAATCTTGTCTTTAGGTAATTTGCTACGTCTTTAATGAGTTTTACCTCTTAGGAGAGACATAATCCTTGAAGTACAACTTCCGTGTAATACTACTGGGTACATGTATAACAAAATACATTAATCATTCAATACACGAATCTTTTAAATTTATGCACTCACACATACATGAATCATCTAAGCACATGTACTTTCACGATAATGCAACCCCACTTCGGGCTGATTCTTCAATGATACGGGAACAAAGACATAAACCAAAAGACATTGTTCATAGACCCAATTAATAATTGAGTTGATTTTCAAGAAAATAGAATTGTTATTTTTTTTACAGCCAAGCGCTTTATAGAACTTAAAAAATTGCCAAAAGAACCACTTTTAAACATCCAAAATCAATCTCAAGCGAAGGGTAGGTAAATTGAAAGTGAAAATATGCAGGTTAACAGGTAAGTTAGATTTCAAGTATCAGTGGTGTTGGGCTTTCTTACTCCAAAATATGTCAAAATCGTGACTCTCTCTCCCGTTCAGAATCCTTAGCTTTCTAGTACAATAATTTCCTGCTCATATCCATTGTAGATAAATTAATGAAAAGTTAAGAGTCTAAACGAGAAGCTTTGTTGCAATTAAAATTCTAAGGAAACTCCAAATAAACATGGAGTTTACTTTTTTTAACTAGAATATGGCAATAAAACTAATAATAAACATGGAGTTGTATAAAAGCTATATAAGGCGCTTTGAGGGCTTGCCTGGAGAATCCTATCCATAAATAAAAAACTAAAAAAATCAGAAACAAAAAACCCCCTATGTTTTAGCTCCAAAAGGCATAAATTATATGTCTAGCAGCTTTCACAAAAAAATAAAGAGATTAAGAGATCATAAATGAAGAAGCATAGCATCAACCCTATCTGGCCATTGCTACCCAGTAAAGCAGGGTCCCTTTTGAGCACCTGTAAGGCCAAAGCTTACTTTTCTATCTATAGCTCTACACGGGCCATAGTTCATTTGATGGATAGTCAAAGTAATCGCAGGGTAATAAAATCAATGTAACGGCTAGTAAAGTGAAAGGATGTTAATGGAGGGAAACTGCGAAATAGACAAATAAAAAAGAGGGAAAATGGATTAAAAACTAACCTATCGAAAGTAGGGCAAAATTAAATATCTAGTTTATCCACAATGAGGTGGTTAGGGCTCCGGCTACAGAGACCTAAATCAACTCCACCGCCATAGACGAGCTAAAACCGAACCTACCGTAAAGAAGAAAAACGATCAAACCAAACCAAATTCAAAGCAAAATGTTCGCTAAATCCAGAAAGAGAAGTTATAGCAATTTAAATTAAAGAGAAAAATCAAAGAAAACGAGAGTAATGAGAAAACCTTGTCTTCAACAATGGAGTCGAACTGAAAGAGAAGGAAATGCGCTCTGAGAATCAACTTCCAACCTCCATCATCGGGATTGGGACAACTTCCAACCTCCAAATTACGCCACGTAGACACTTACTAATGGGCTGACTTTAAGGCCCATCCCAAACAAAAGCCCAAAATAGTCTTACACTTGCAACAAAGGCATGCCCAAGCTTTGTAGTCTAGGCTTATTCTTCTATTATAACTCTTGACCTTTGTATTTTATTATTTATTTGTAATAAAATTAAGTCTAGATTTGGTGATACTCGTAATTGAATTAATTTAAATAATAAATAACTATTTTTATTTTTATTAATTAAAGACATTTAAATTTATAAATAACATTTGTAAGTATGACACGATGATAGAACCTAGACTTAAATAACTATAGTGATACTATAGCTATTTGATCGGGAATCGAGAAATGAAATGTAGAGCCGAGAGCTTAGAAGAAGAGATAAACAACTGTATGTCGATTTTTACCGAGTTGTATAAAATGTTGGAATTGTTGGTCAAATGATCAATGTCGGGATCAAATATGAATGATGTGGCTCTCGTGTGGTCCTCGAAACCGAGAGATCGATCCTCGCAGTCCTCTAAAACTCCATGGAAGCACAAAAGAGGACCATTTTGTTGAACGAGATAGACAGAGGCAATAGTAGATTAACATCCATTGGATCGGGTTTTGTAAATTTGAATTCAAACTTAATGTAAGACCGGTCTCCATTCTGCTTCCCATCAAGTTTCATTTCACACTTGGTCTTTAAAAATAAAAAACCGACTCAAATGATCGGTTCGGTTTTGTGTAAAAGAGCGGAAAGAACTCGTGGCTCTAATTTGCTGGCTTGGATTGGGATGTGTGCGAGGGATCCTCGTGCCAACCCCCTTCCCCGTAAGTAGAAAGTATAAATGTGCCAACCAACCTCTTGTCGTAAAACAGACAAGACTAAAGTTCGAACCAAACCGAACCGGGCTAAGTAATAGGTTGCCTCACCAACCTGCGATTGTCCAACTTACCATGAATTTTAGTCTTGCCTGTTTTACGACAAGAGGTTGGTTGGCACATTTATTGTTGCTACTTACGGGGAAGGGGGTTGGCACGAGGATCCCTCGCACACATCCCCATCCAAGCCAGCAAATTAGAGCCACGAGTTCTTTCTGCTCTGTTACTATATTTCATCCAAACTTAGGTTATCACTAGACTGCTCATATAATATATTATTTTATATAATTTTTATTCATGTAAACTCCTGCCTTTGAGGAAATGGTTCGGAAGCCGTGCTGTGAGAGATCGGGGTTGAAGAGAGGGCGGTGGACGGCGGAGGAAGACGCCAAGTTGGTTAATTACATATCGGAGAACGGAGATGGGTCGTGGGCAACATTGCCCAAGAATGCAGGCACTCTTCTCTCTCTCTCTCTCTCTCTCCATTTTCTTCAACCATGGAGATTATCTGTCTTCTAACTGTAATTCTAGGGTTATTGAGATGTGGGAAGAGTTGCAGACTCCGGTGGATCAACTATTTGCGGCCGGACTTGGAGAAGGGTAGATTTTCTTCTTCTGAAGAAGAGCTCATCGTTCATCTCCATGCTTCTTTGGGCAGCAGGTTCCGCCATTAATGGAGGATCTAAAGCTTTCATCTTAGTTTCTGTTCATAACAGAGCCTTTCTTCTTTCAGGTGGTCGATGATTGCTCGTCACCTTTCAGGAAGAACAGACAACGGAATAAAGAACTACTGGAACTCGCATTTGAGCAGAAAAGTTCATCCCGACTGGATACGCGAGATCGGCAACAGATTTCAGGTTATGGCCATGAATGGCGCCGAGCTCGACCTTCCATCGGATCTCAAACATGGGACGAAAGGATCATCAATGAAGAAAAAGCAAACCCGTGTTCAGGAAAATACTAAACTTCCAGATCGGTCTCCGGTCATCGCAGTGGAGACGGCCATGAGAGAGAAACCGGTGGAAGCAGAAGAGAACCCGAATGGAGTCACCAATGACGCCGCCGATGAAACGACGGCGGAGACCGTTGATGGGGTTTTGTCTTTGGCTGAACAAAGAGACGAGGATTTTTACAGAGCCGATAGTGGAGCTTGTAGTTTGCCTGTAATGGCGGACGAATGGGATGGTTCCTCGTTCTCTGGAAATCACAGGGATGAAGATGAGATTCTATCTTGGTTATGGGATAGTGATGATTCGGAAAAAACCAAAGTTGAAATTGAATTCGAATCTGAGAAGCTGGACGCCATGTTTGCTTGGCTTCTCTCCTGAATCTCCTGGCCAATTTCTCTTTCTCTAAATTGCACCACTAGATTATCTCTTGTAAATTAAAACTTCATTTTTATTAAACTTTAACAGCTGTTAAAATTATGCTAAATTAAGTATTCATTTTACAGAAAAATGACATATTTATTACAAATACTCACTATTCTAATTTGGTTCTGGTCTAGTTGCATATTTTAAAAATATAGAATATAATAATAATAATTATTTAAAGTCTAATTTTGAGTATTTGTATTTAGAAATAATTTTTGAATTTTTATAA
>QAOC01046413.1:203393-255296 GCA_003255005.1 Begonia fuchsioides
AACTATCACATACTCACCCTTAATTTATAGAGCTCGGTAACTTAATAAAAAATAATAATTTTTGTTGATGAAATACGTTAATTAAATTGAAGAACGTCGTTATAAGGATATGAATGTTTTGGAGTTGCCGAACATGGTCACTAGTTTGTAACACTCCTCGGCCATCCCGTAGAGTCCGAGTTTCGCTCGGTAGCACACACAAAATTTGAGGTGGGCGGGATTCTATATAGTTTTTTGCTCGATTTGGTTCGGACCCAATTTTTTTCCTTCTTGGCCTTGATCGTGATTTACTCGAACTGGAGTCGGTTCTACGAGTTTGGTCCGTATTTACTCACCCAAAAAAAGCCGATCAAACCGATGTGATCGTGGGGGTGAGATTCCTTGTCTAGAGATGAAGTGGTGGAGAATAAGAAAAAGAAATGTCATTAGACAGATGGAATCTAACCCATAGTGATTAATCATACTTTGGAATACAATAATCCTTGATGCTTCTCTAAGTGGAAGATGGATATCTCATCTCACAATTCTTCTCAATTACGATAACGGAGTCCAAATAATACGATAAAGGGAGTCAAAATATCGACGAGCATACAAAAAAATAATAACGGGTTCGATCGAATGTAGTCCCAAAGTCATTTTAATCATTTTAAATAATACACGCGCATGCGTGTGATATGAATAATGAGATTAAAATAATATTTAAATTACAGAGACAGTGAAATTGAACGATAAATTAATTTTAGTAAGATAATTATAGATTTGTATTATTAAAATACACGATGAAATGTTAAATAATTATTTATAATTTATTTTGTTAATTAATTTTAATTAAATTAAGTGTTTAATTTAAATTTATAGATATTTATTGTAAATTAGTATAAAGGCAGAGGGATATTCATTCGAAGGGAAAAATATAGAGAGGAGGATCCGCTATTTTCATTGCTTGCCCTCACCTTTTCTCTTCAGAGTCTCTTCTTCCCCCGGAGCCTCTCTCCCGCGGTTTCTGTCTTCAGTTTGAATTCAACTTCTTTTCATTCCCCGGCTTAACTCCGGCACCGGAGGCGAAGACAAAGCAGTGAACTTCAGGCACAATGAAATACGTTTTGGTTACTGGAGGTGTGGTCAGTGGCCTCGGTAAAGGCGTTACTGCTAGCAGTATTGGAGTCGTTCTCAAAGCTTGCGGCCTTCGCGTCACTTCCATTAAAATTGGTTTGCTTTTGTTTTCACTCTCTGAATCTCATTGTTTTTTCCTTTTTTTTTTGCGGTTTTCGTTGTATTGTCCTATTTATTTATGCTTGAGGTTTTTGTTTGTGATTCATGGATCATGTATTGTTTCTAATTTTGAACTTTTTTGGGTCAAATTTTCGGTTGATTGTTCATTATTTGGTTATTGGAATAGCTTCTGTAAAATAGTCCTGTTTAGATTGCGGTTGAAAGTGTTTTGCTTATGTAATATGCATGCCTCTTTAGACATAATATTGTCCATTGCGAGTGTTTCTATATTTATTGTCTTTGCTTTTTTCTTACTCATTCGCCATTTTCTACCTTTGATGTTTTGAATACGTCTCTGCTGTTTATAGAAATTATTTTTTATTTTCAAGCTTATTCATTGGCATAATTGGTCAATGGTGAGACATACAGTGTGTTCGGATTCTTTTTTTTTTTGCATTTTTTCTTATTCTTTTTAGGTTGGGGTTTCTTCTTTCATGTTTCCTTGATTGTTGACAGTACATTAAATTGCAGATCCTTACTTGAATACTGATGCGGGTACCATGTCTCCTTTTGAACATGGGGAAGTTTTCGTTCTTGATGATGGCGGTGAGGTATCTTACTTACAATCGCACTTGCGTTCGTGGACATTGCGAGAAATTTCTTATTGAAGTTTCGTTTTTTACCAGTATGTTGAAGTTGTGAGTGATATGGTATTACTGTTCATCTTCAAAAGTTCGTCACTGTTTTGATTTAACAGGTTGATTTAGATTTGGGGAACTATGAGAGATTTTTAGATGTAACCCTTACAAGAGACAACAATATCACTACTGGAAAGATATATCAGGTGACTAAAATGATGAGATAACATTTTTATTTGCGTCAAAATTTTCTTAACTAACTGAGCTTTGCTTACCCTTGAACTTTGATCAGTCTGTTCTTGAGAAGGAAAGAAGAGGAGATTATTTAGGAAAAACTGTTCAGGTTATGCCGATGAAGTCTTTTTTTATGTATTTTTATTGACTATGAAATGACGCTGATTTAGCAACATCCTGTTGGACTTTAGGTGGTTCCACATGTCACTGATGCCATTAAAAACCGGATTGAATCAGTGGCGATTGTTCCAGTGGATGGGAGAGAGGGTCCGGCTGATGTTTGTGTGATAGAATTAGGCGGGACTGTAGGTAAGCAGTGTTGTATAAAAAGAAAGAAAAAATACTAATATTATTTTGTTTTAATCCATTTTTCCCAACTCAGGAGATATTGAATCGATGCCATTTATTGAAGCTTTGAGGCAACTGTCATTTTCAGTTGGTTAGATTCAGTTCATATTGTCCAGTTATTGTTTTTTGAAAATTTAGTTTTTTTAAATTGAGTTTTTCTCTTTTAATTCTAATTGCCTTCTCAGGAAAAAATAATTTCTGTCTCATTCACGTAAGCTTGATTCCAGTATTGGGCGTTGTGGGAGAGCAGGTAATAATCAGCGTTCAACAATATTTTATGCTTTTAGAAGATATTATTGAACTTTTTGAGCATTTTAGCTGTCTTGGCTAAAGTCATTCTCCATTTCTTTCAAGAGGAGGTAACACTCTCCCTCTTTCTCTCTTTCTCAGAAAACAAAACCTACACAACATAGTGTACGAGAACTAAGAGCACTGGGCTTGACTCCTGATTTGCTAGCTTGTCGGTCTGCTCAGGTATTATTCACTAATCTTGCTTGGACATGCTGCCTAAGGATCTAATGTAGATTCAGTTTAAATGTGCTTTTCTCTTTGTATATGGTCTGTATTGTGTGATTTAGCTTAAATACATTGATGAATTAACGTTAGTTGTTGACTCACTTGTCAGTTCTATATTGCTGTTATGTTTTCATGTTTTTCAGCTATCTTTTTATACTTATTGGATTTTAATATCATAAAACACTTCAGAGTTTTATTTGGATCTTATCATATCATTCTTTGTCTATCGATTCCATTTAATTTATTTCATGCAGCCTTTACTGGTGCCTACAAAGGAGAAGCTTTCACAATTTTGCCATGTTCCAGTAGGCATCAACTCCTTGATCTTTATAACTTTTATGTGTTTATATAGATCAAAATTATGTTTTTTTTTGTCAGTAGCGATTTAATCTTTTTGTATGTGTTTTTTGCAGATTGGTAATATACTCAATATCCATGATGTTCCAAACATTTGGCATATTCCTCTCTTGCTTCGGGTAAGTTTGTTAAGTTTTTTTTTCTCTCTATCCATAGTATTTGTTGAGTTGCTCATTATAAGTCACTTGTGTTTCAGAACCAAAATGCTCATGACACAATTCTTAAGCAGCTCAACTTACTCAGGTAACCCGTGTGTTAGTGTAACTTTAGTTGATGTTCAAAAGATTTAATTTTGACGAAGAAATGTCAAAATTAATTTATTATCAAATTTAATTTATTCCAGACAATAACGTTTTATCATCTGTAGAACAGAAGGGCATTGGATCGTGTTCTAAAATTTCTTCATTTGATAGAGTTGAGCTCCCAGCGACAAATCATTTGCTGCTGTTGAGAAATAAATTATGATAGACCTATTCTATATATGTTTCCAGAATTAGATTAATATTAAGTTATTTAATTGTGTATGTTAAATTTTATTCCAGCATTGCTTCAACTCCTGAGCTGCAAAACTGGACAAGGATGGCAGAGACTTATGATAATCTCACTAAATCTGTCAGTGCTGAAATTGTTATTTTCAGTTTTTTGAGTTTATTTTTGTTGTTTTGACGATGTAAATGATGCAAATTTTTACAGGTAAAAATTGCAATGGTTGGGAAGTACGTTGGCCTAACAGATTCATATCTCTCTGTAGTGAAGGTTCTGTTTTTTCTCTTATTTCTTCTGTTTTTTTTCTAGAAATGGAAATGTTGGTGACTTCTCTTACTGTGATGTATTGCTTTTGTGTATGTAGATATTATATTAAAGATTTACAGTACATTTAAACTTTTTAATAACTTGGCATGCATCGCAGGCCCTTCTACATGCTTGCGTTGCATGTTCATTGAAGCCATCAATTGACTGGATTGCTGCTTCTGACCTTGAAGATGATAGTTCCAAAATGGTAATGATCCTAACATGTGGTATTTCCGGATCTTGTTACAATTTTCTTCTCTTGTTGATCGCACAAATAACTTTTTTCGTAGACACCAGAGGCGCATGCTGCTGCTTGGGAGACTCTAAGGGTAAGCTTCTAATAGAGTTTTTTTTAATTATCCTTCAATTAGTATATTTAGAAGGGACTTCAGTTGAGTGTTTAGCTTAGTAAATATTTTAGAGTTATATACAGAAAGCTATGAATGGTTGTGACATTTTTCTGATCACCTGAATAATTAGTGTCATGATGCCTACTGGAATATAGGCAGCAAAAGATTTTCTCTAATTTTATTTTGCTTTATTTCGTAAACGAATTTGTGGAAGAAATTGATGAAATTTTAATGGTGACATTTACTGTTATTGAAAGTGTTCTTAACGCAACTTACACTTTCAGAATGCTGCATGTGTCCTAGTTCCGGGTGGATTTGGAGATCGTGGTGTGACAGGGATGATTTTGGCTGCAAAGTATGCCAGAGAGAACAAAATTCCTTACCTTGGAATATGCTTGGGCATGCAGATATCCGTAATTGAGTTTGCTAGATCTGTGAGTATAGATGATGCTATCATTTTTTTGAAACGAAATTCCATGGCTATGGCACCATTCATTTTTTATTGTAGGTTTTGGGCTTAGAAAGAGCAAATAGTGAAGAGTTCGATGCTGAAGCATCCAATCGTGTTATTATGTTTATGCCTGAGGTGCATCTTCAATCTGCTTATCCCTATCTCCACAAATTCTGAATACTTCTCTAGTCATCTTATTTTTTGACCTTAAATCATAGGGTTCAAAAACACATATGGGAAGCACAATGAGACTAGGATCACGAAGAACACTTTTCGAGTCAGCTGAATGCATTACCTCAAAGCTGTAAGACATATATTGATTCTCTCTGTTATTCAGTGTAATAAAGGCCCATGCGCTGTTCCTTCTTTTCATGTAGAATAAAAACTTATGATATTAAAGTCAATACATGGAATTGAGACTAATAATTTTTTTACTTCATAGTAATTGAGAGCTGGAATAACCCACATTTGGCATCGATAAAATCTCATAAATTTTACTTCATAATAAGTATGTGTTGGAATACCCCTTGTTTATTACCTTTCTAATATTTGACAGGTATCACAACTCAGAATACGTGGAAGAGCGACATCGGCATAGATATGAGGTTTGTTAATTATTATTTCAGAGAAAATTGTTATGGTTAACTGGACTATTTCTCTTGTTGGGTAAGGTGTTGAGGCTTGTGTCTTGATGCACATCTCAAGTTGGGACTTAAAAAAAAATTTGGGGCCCCTTGATGCTGAAACACCTCATTTTTTTATTTCCTTTTGTCTCATGTCATTTTCCTTTATTTGTTTCTCTCGTGATAAACGATTTGTCTTATTAATTATTATAAGATGCACAAAAGAGAGACGATAAGGGGAGTTTCTCTCTAGGCTAAGAGCTAACATGTCAAAAACTTACATTCCAACGATATCCATCCAGTGGAAGAGAAACCAATGTAAAAGGTGGTTCTTAAAGTGCTTAGAAGGACAAACTCACACTAGTTTTTATTGACGTCTTGTCCAAAAGGAGCCATATAACTCGAAAGAGTTGCACAAATATTCTATCTTAAAGAATCTTAATGTTGTTTTCGCCCTTCCTTTTCTTCTGTATGAACTGTGGAGGAAATTTAAACGATGTCTGAATATACTGCTTTAGTTCAGTTGAATAATGGGAAGGGGCATAATCATATTCCTCTCGTAAATGCACATTGGATCATGACGTGCAATACCTTACAATACAAATATTATTGCCTCTTACTTAATCTAGTTCAATTAGTGAGAGTCCTTATCTCATAGCATTATCATTCTAGTTATTGGCTTCATCCCCGATGTCCACTTCCTGATGGCTTGTTTTGCATTCAGCACATCCATTCAATGAGGTTCATTACATTATAAAACGAGACCTTAGAATTGTGAACTTCCCCACCTCCAAGAAGTCATCTAATGATTTTCCTGATTTACATCATTATATTTCTTGCAAATTGAAGATTATTATTGCAATTTCTAATATAATACTCCTTATTCTGCACCTTGCCTCTTTGGCGCAAATAATCATTCCTTTTGAAGAATGGACAACAAGCACGACATAGTAATAATCTGGGACTTGCTTCTTTGTGTTGCAGGTAAATCCCGAGGTTATCGGAAGTTTAGAAGAAGCTGGCCTTGCTTTTGTGGGAAAGGACGAAAGTAGAAAAAGAATGGAGGTGGGTTATGATGCTTGATTTATAGGGACCTATTAGTTAACTATATTTTCTCTTTTCAGAATTAAAAATTCACATCTTTTGTACCTAAAAGTAAAAAAAAAAAGAATTTTTTTTTGGCAATTTCTTTTTATTTTTCACATATGGCTAAGTTTTTATGCTGTCACTTGTGTTCAATTGATTTTGGTGGAATTATTTAACATGGCGGGCCAGATATTCTGAAATTACATCAATATGCAGATTGTGGAGCTTCCAAGCCATCCATTCTACGTGGGCGTGCAATTTCATCCAGAGTTTAAATCACGACCTGGGAGGCCATCACCACTTTTCTTAGGCACTCATCAAACAAAATATACTCATAAATCGACAAGCTTTCAGTTTTGATTTTAAGTATTTTGTCTAAATCATCTTGTTGGATATTGCAGGTTTCATTTTGGCTGCAACTGGACAATTACAATCTTACCTTAAAAGACAGGAGAATGGAAGTTGATCTGCTGTTTTCCCTTCTCCATATTCATTTATACTTTCTTTAAGGTAAGTGGGCCTTCATTAAGGATAAAACTTTTGACATTTCTTTTTTTTTACCTTCCTGGGTATGGATTGAACTACAGCTCTACAATGCAGAAAAGAAGATCCAAAATTTTGGCAGATGAAAGTGCAACTCAGTTTCATCAAAATGGGTCTCCTGTTTTGGTTAGTTTCTTGCTCCACTCTCCTGTTCATGCTTCTCTCCGAGCTGCATAGCATGAACCTTCTAGGTAGATTTTTGTTTGAAGCAGTAGGTTGCAAACGGATTTGGATCTAGAATAGAAGTTTACTGTTTTAATATGTTTATGAATTTAAATTTAAACCGAATCTTAGTTGGAAACCTCCGTTTTTTTCCCTGGATTTGATTGTCATAATCTCTTAACTCATCTCCCCTCCCATTATCTTCGGCTTCATCACTATCAACTAGGGTCTTCATACTCATCGCCATTATCGATTCTCTTAAGCATTTTAAGAGTAATTCTAGGTTTATCTTTTTAGTATATTCTCTTAACATACCTTCTAATATGTTAAGTTGTGATTTGTATAATAAATATGATAAATAATTATTATAATTATGATACATTAAATGTATTTTAATTATACAAATCACAATTCAATATGTCAGAAGGTATCTTAAGAGGATATGTTGAGAAAGTAAACTTAGCATTACTCAGTTTTCAATGGCTTGAAATTGACGAAGATTAGAAGAAATTGTGAAGTTGGTCGTTTGATATATATATATAGGCTTAAAATGATTGCATGCGCGGATTGATGTGGAGCTCTTATAAGTTTCACGACTAGCCATTGGGAAAGTCGAGGTTGATTGTACTAAACTCAAAACAAATCTTGGCAGCCAAGGAGCAACAATCTTTTTGTATAAAATTGTTCGATTAGCATGCATAGTTTTGATCCCGGGTTAGTTCAAAAAATAAGGTATAAGATAAAGATTATAATTTTGCATTTTCCTCTCTTCAAAACAATGTGAGACCATGCACTTTAACTAATATCGATCTGAGCAGTGCAATTAAAATAATAAATTATACTTAGTTAAATAACTAATTAATTTATCAAAGTTTGACACCAAATAGAAGAGTCTTAAGTACTAACAACTAAGACTTAAGTACTAATTAATCTAATAATCAATTTATTACAGTAAATTATACGGATAATTATTTATTAAAGAAAGTACTAACAACTAAGTAAGAGTTACATTATAAAATAAAAATCGTGACTAGGCCTAGTTCGAAATTCGCCTAGAATAGGCGTCATACCTGATCGAAACTAGCCCATTTTTTAAAATCGAGTAGCATTTTAGCATGCATTGTATGGTTGAAGATTAATTAATGGCTTAATCCACAAATCTTACCTAATTATATTATCAAGTGACAATTAACAAAGACTCAACCAATGATTCAAAGTGGACCAAAATGCAGGACCCACTTAAGCAGATTGATTCACACGTGGGATCCAGTACCATTACAAACAATCATAAATTACTCTCCTGCTCCTCCGGCCACCGTGACCGGCGGTGCGTGCGATTGTGAATCACGTAATCGAGGGCGACATTCTTCGCTATTTTCTAGGAGATGATGAAGGTTTTAGAAACAGAGGATTGGGAGACGACTTTAGATTGAGCGCACGTGGACATATTGCTGCGAGTGTTCATTGTATTTTATACTTGGATCTTAACTGCATGCAAGAAATCAATGTAGAAGCGTGGATTCTGGTTCGAATCCAACAGCGACGAAGTTGAATTATGGAGTGATTACATGATCCAAGTTTGTCGGGTTTTGGCAAGAAAATTCAGACAGTTATTTACAGATTCTGAGTAGATTTTGATTTTTCTTTTCTGAAATCGAAGAACTTATAATCATTTTGTGGAAAACGAGGCATTTTTCGAAGCCGAACAGGACGATCACGAACTCCACTGCCAAATCTAGTGAGAGAGAGCTCATAATCGAGGGTTTTTCCGAAACATAGTTTTTTGCGACGAAGAATTAATGATTCTGTCTCTCTTGACTCCAAGGAGAGAGTCTTAGATGCAGATCAACGCCGTCATCATCAAACTCCGGCGACGAAAACCCAGTATTCATCGGACCACCGTTTGCAGAGTCACACTCCATTGGCCTCGTCATGCAAACCCGTGACGGAACTCCGGCGAACGAATCAGAATAAACAAAAAGAGGCCTCAACTGCTCAGACTGCGAAATAAACCTAGACCCAGCTCCGCCGCCTGGTCTACCGGATGGCGACGCTCTACCGCCATGCGCGGCGATAAGCGGCGCCGAGCCAGACACAAAACGTGGGTGGTTGTAAAACTGGGCTCGCTTCGCTCTTTGTCTCTCCCTCTTGTGAGCATTCTGGTGGCCGCCGAGAGCTTGAGAGTTGGAAAACACCCTCCGGCAGAACTGGCACCGGAATTTGTTGCTTTCGTCGGAGGAATTGTTATCAGTTTTCTCCGGGATCACCTCGTCTTTCTCCGTTAACGGAAACCCAAAAAGCCTCAGAGTTGACGGATTCTGATCCGACGTCATGCCGGAGCTTCCTTCCATTTGAGCACAGCTCATAAAACTTAAGGATAAGTTTCCAATTTTACTTATAGACAGGCGATCAAGTGTTACGAGATGGGACCCATTTGAGATGTGAGACTATTATTTAATGCCGTTGTTCAAATTAGGGTTTCGACAGAAGGTTAATGCATTAGGGTTCCTAAAAGCCTCCCCAAAATTGGGCTTCAAACAGTTTCGACGATGACAATTCACGCACTTAGGAACTCCACTTACTGCATGTCCTTCATCAATGGCGAAGGGCTGATTTTCTACAGTAATTACGGGCTCTTTCTTCTTCTTCTTCTTCTTCTGCAGTTTTTTAGGGTTTCTTAATTAGTGACGATCTTGAATTATGGAGATTTTCTCCAGGTTCATGCAGAAGAAATAGATACATTCTTAGGATGACGACGATGATTACTTGGGAGGCATGAACTGAAATAAATAGGCCAATTAAAACGTGCGGATTTTGTTTGCAGATCGCTTGAACTTACCCACTATTGTTCAATTGGGTTGTTGAGAAGCAATCTCAAAACCAATTGCATTGTTGGTGCTATATACCTAGAGAGAGAGAGAGAGAGCAATATTTGTGCATGAGAGGGAGAGGAGGCTAAGGTTATCTACATTGTCGGAATTGAAATTAAGGAAATATAAATAATCTCATCATCGCAACGAAGAACGAAAATCTACTTCAAATCGAAGATATATATACTTCTCCAAAAAGATAGTTCGAACCACGACATCGAATCCATAGCACCACTTCAATGACATTGTAACTAGTTCTTATATATATTCTATAAACTCGATCTAAATATAGTTTGCTACTTCTTTCATAGTAATAGTTTTGTGAAGGTTTAGTTGGAGCTCGAGACTAAACGGTGTGATAACACCTCGAATTATTCTCATCTAATCGTCATACCAGTATACTATGTACGAGACTTGACACAAAACAAATAATATTGTATTCTTCGGTAGCGTTCAAACTACACTTTCTTTTTATATGTCAAGAAACTTATTCACGCTATCAAAGACATGATCGATTTTTATTCCTGTAATGCAATAATCATCGTAGAACCATCACACAACATCTTTCACGCTCAACTCACTTATAAAACGGCTAAAACCGCATTACAATTTTCTCGAACACTTCCAAAGTCCTGCATAGTCTATTATCTTAGAAACACATCGGTAGTAATGGAGATTCACAAGGGTAATTTGGCATACCATGTTGCAAGTGACGTAATCAAATGAGTAAATCATGGAATGTACTTGTTCATGTATATGGTAATTCAATGGAAAAGCCACTTGTCGATTGGCTATTGGTTGAGATTGATCAAGACTTAGCATGTCGGCCATTGGAGTAGAAGTAGGCATGAAAATGGCTTCACACAGCTATCACAGTGTTCCCCATTGCCTTACCTCGACAGACGTTTTCTTTTCTTCAAAAATAAAGAATGAAAAAAAGAAGTAACATGGCTTTCAAAGTGGCTTGTAACAATATATCTCATTCGAACCTCTCTTTACACATTAAAAATTATGCGATAAGCTCGAACTACATTTAGTATTTTGATCTCCGAGTCACGTACGACCTCTTAAAACGTATCGTTAATGAGTACTTGTAAAACCCGGTAATTCAATGTTTGTTTGTCTAATTTAAGGGTCGGGCGATAATTAGAAGTAGAGTTAGGAAACCCTAATCCCTTCTCTTTCCCTTTTGGTGGCTAACACGTAAAGAGGGAAAAAAGTTGTTTCGATTTTGGACTACTGTTGCGATTTGAGATCGTGGAAGTGTTCGCTTAGCGTTAGTAGCAGATGGCTAACGGGCCAATTGGCTAGTTTCTGTAGCCAAAGTCGAGTCAAAAGTACTCTAAAATCGATAAAATTTCATCATGAAGCGATTCAAGAACTAGAACAAGAACCATGAAAATAATCACGAGCCTACTAAATATAGGAAGTTTGATCATATCGTCATCACGAATACCATATATTTGCCTTTAAGACATAAATAAGCTTACTAAGAGTGAAAAAAATGATGGTTCTTTCTCGAATTATGGATGTCAATTAGTTTAAATTTTTCACAAAAATAAAACTCTTAGTAAACATGATGAGGATGAAGAATAATTTACTCATTCTCCTTTTGACACGTGGCTACCTATATACCTGTCATGTTTGACTATTGCGCGTTACAAGTCTACTTTTGGAACACTAAGTACTAAATATGAAGAAGCAAATAGAGAAGCCCGCACAAAAATAGCTCAGTTGGCTCAAAGATGGTAGATTGTGTATAGTAGTTTAGGTTCGACGCATACGTTGTCCTAGTGTGAGAGTTGTTACCCCTAATATTGAGGTAGCTCATTGGGATATCAGGTAAAGACCTTCTATCTCTGGATCGCTGAGTCACCGTAGTTTAACCCCCTCACAAACTGTCGGGCCTGAGTGTGGGGCCCTGAGGGCGAGAGATTTCGCCTTTTGGGTATAAGAAGCAAATAAAGAGAGAACACTAGAACTCTAATTTATTTTTATTTCTTATGAACTAAATATGGTATTTTAATTTAACTCCAACTTATCAATGATTTCGGAAACAATTTCAAAAATTGTTATATAAGAAGTTAGCAACATAAATTTAGTTGATATTTCGATGTGAAATCTTACTTTTTTTTAACCCGGTTGAACATTAAACCTCATGAAATAAATAATAATAAAAACTTGTTAATTTTTTCAGGTAGATTTTAATTTTTAAAAGATCAAATACTCACCAAATTTAACTTATGACTTATGTATTCTATGTTCCGGTTGTCTAGTTTTCAATTATTTATGTTTTAGATAATTTCGAGCACCGTAAAAAAAATTATGATCATTTTAGTAACAGAAAATCATAAATTATTATGAAAATTTTATAAATAAAGAGTATGACAATTACTAATTTATTTAATTTTATTTTCAACGCTACCTGTCAATTTTATAACGAGTGAATAATTTTACGTTGATATACTTGCAGAATTCAAACTGATAAATTTGAAATGTTTGGCATACAAAGGAATGTGAGCGAAAAATATTATCCGTTTCAAACCAAGATCGTTCTTCGGGCGAGACCAAAACAGGTATTATTGAGTTAGAGAGAGAGAGAGAGAAATCGCATACCTTGAGATTGAATCCATGTCATTGAAATTATAAGAATGCTTTTAATGGATAGTGAGACATCAAAGTACACAATATCAAACCACTTGGCATAATGCAAAAAATCAGACCCTACTCTTCTATCCTTTTGCTTTTTGTGAGGCTTTCACAGCTGAAAAAAAAAGAGCCTTCCTTCTCAAATCCTCTCTCTCTTCTCTCTCTCCTGCACTTTTGCTGCACTTTTTTCCTCCATTGGAGCCTGTTTTTGAAGGATGCAACAATCTCTTGGTACTGCTCTTTTAGAACACATCAAACCCAGTTGCCCACTACTCAATCAGACGGTCTTGGACCTATCTTGGCCACGAGAAAAGTGCTTATTCCTGCAGACATAGAATCTCTGCTTGAGATCTCTCTGGCCCTTAAACGACAACCAGATGGTGGGGAAGATGAGTTATGTGTCCTAGAGCATCATGCAAGATAAGAACCCATTGTGTAAAAGTTAGCTAGGGTTGTTTAGTTTGTACCTTGTTTGGGGTGTTTGAATGATGTCACTCCACTACTTTCTGTTCATGTCCTTTTCACTTTTTGCAGAAATTATTGTTCTTTCGTCAGGTAAATATTTCTTTACAACTGCGAAAACAAGAAAAAAGACAGAGTTTGCATGAAAATCACAGGCAGAGTGAGAAATTCATTATATTGAGTCAGTATAATGGAGTTTTATTACTTGGATAAAACAAATGAAACAGGAGGAATTCGAGTCACGAAAAACTTTAATTCATATGTATAAACTCGTACAAATTGATCTAAAAATTTTGAGTCTGTGAAACATAAGCATCAATGAAGAGTATTGCATACAATAACAATAAGCATCAATGAATAAGATCAATACATACAATTCGTAGAAACTAAAGAGATGAACTTCAACAGATACGAGTATAACCTTAGCCATGCACTTTCCACTAGTTTTTTGGCTGTTCAGTTTACTTGCTTTCCATCATTTTGAGGTTCCCCGCTAGGAAATGACTATAGACATGACAGATATTGGTACACATTTTTTTTCCTATCTTATATATATATTTTTTTCTTTGTGGGTCTTTCATTTGGCTGGCAATCTCTTCGTATCCCTAGTTGTGGGTTTGATTGTGAATTGTGGGAGTGGCATTTGGGACCGTTGATTGTGATTGTGATTACCCTTTTTGTCTCTCATATGGTTTCAATCTAGGACCCCTACATTTAAAGCATGATTGCAGCTGAGAATTTGACTCTAATCACCAAAGAGCACATATTGTGTTGGAGATTTACATCTCTCGAATAAAGAAAAAGATACATATTGAACCCACTATCTCTAGTGTCGTGGTTATGTGGAACAAGTAATGTGAGGATTTGCTTCCTCAAATGTCTTGTTCTTGATTCAGCTTGTCCTGAAGTTTTTGTTTATAGCATCATTTGTGAATTCGATCAGTTTTACAGGCCGAGAATGACAATGACATGCATTCTTAAACTGGTTTTAGATTGATCTTGAGTTTCTAATCATATCCAAATTATGTAAGAGTTAACTAACAGATAGAAGAATTTAACTAACTGATATGATTCAAAAGTTCAACAAAAAACAGCTTTCAAGATGTTTCTGCTTTCTAAAACTCTTTTACGTCTAAACCAAGAAGTGATTCATCGGGATAATGTGTATGATGAAGCCATGTAAGCTATAACATGATAAACCCTTTTTATGGAATCTGGTTTAGAGGCTAACCTGTTTAAGCCATGTGGATTGTCTCCTCCCCTTTGAGAGGTGTCAAAAATTGTTTTTCAAAACAACTGTCCTGTTAACATCTTTACCCTGCTGAAGGGAATGACAGCAATTGGCGGGCAAAAGAAATCTGACTTTTATGTCCATTGTCTCCCCCTAAATTCCTGTCTGTATGAAAACAAAAAAACCAATAAGAATTGCGGGAAGAAATATTAATGGAAAAAACACTCTATCTGCACTGATCTAACTCGAGCACCTCTTTTTCTTTGCATGATTATGAGTTTCTTAGAATCTTTTCAGTGTAAATTCATCAATTTTTAAGAGATTATATAACACTTCAAGTATTCCTCATTATCGTTTTCGTTTTCCGCAGATTACATTCTTCTTTTTAGTGACCTATTATTTTACCCGCAGAAAAAGCTTTATGAAAAACAAAGAACTATGCTGAAATCAGAAAGCGTAGTATTTCACGTCCGTAAATTAAGAATCATTCGTATATCTCACCATAAATCATGTGTTCTAGACAATCCAACATGTATTGTTTTTGTTGAGTAGAAACCAAAGTAGCATGATTTCTGCTGAAAGCAAATTTGATATGCCTGCTCTGCTTGCCATAGTGTCCACCTTAGAAGATTTCTTCAATGACTGGCAGAGCCACCAACGGAAATTGCTTTATTAATTTCGTCAAATATTCTACCTGAAATGAATCAAACTCATTGCAAATTTCATTTGACTCAGAAATAAACTAAATTCCTTCGTCTGCATCAGAGAATGAGCAGCTTTCAAAGCAGTCCTGCATATAAAATGATGTAGTCCTTTTTTGATTCGTAGTTCTGCACAATTTCAAAGGATATTCTGTTCAGTAATAATGATCAAACTGGATATGATTCATCGTTTCACCAAGAACCATTCCATACTAGTATTATCGTTCGGTTCTTACTCTCTTTTAACAACTCAAATTGTTCTAGAGGGCTGCTCAAAGCAGCAAAGTCAGATTTTTGGACCATCGCTGGAGCAGAATCAGTAGCTTTGAGATCAATATTTCTGATTGCAAAGTTACAACACGATGGAGCAGCTGCCCATTCGATTCTGCAACTGGAAATATAGACTATAGAACAACATTAAACAAACAATATCATGATGTAAAATAGCAAATGAAAGATTTCATGACAACTCATTCAATCACAAGCAGATATATATTGGCTCAAAGTTCATAAAACGAAATTCCGTTTCAAAACAATCTGTGTCGGTAAAAGTCTCAGAAAAGGGACGTATGATTTTCATTCTACAATATTATATGTCATATTCCTGCAAAAAACATTGAATATTGTTTGTTAACACAGTGAGATGGATATAAATCCACTTATATGTTGACAAGATGAAGCAACAATTTCAATCAACAAACAGTGCAGGACTATGGGAACTCCTCCAGCCATTATTAGTTTCCTAGGACAAACCAAAATATAAAACTCCATCGCCGGGATCTATTACTGAGAAAACGGCCATATCAACGGGGACGGGAGAAATATCTAAGCCTTTTTTGTCAACTTTGCTAACTCGTCGCATATCTACCTTACATTGCAACAATTGAGTTCCATTGTGAGTGAAGAAGATGAATTCAGGCCATCAAACATCATTTTAGTCAGGTGTTATTTGAAATCATATGAACAACACGACAAAATCTTCAATTCCAACACAAAAGCATTTCTTATTGATTTTCACTGGATACAATGGTTAGATTAAATATGATCATTTCTCATTGATTTTCTCAGAAACATCTTCCAGTTCAAACCACTACTTCACAACTTTCCAAGAAGCAGCAGTTAGTAGGGATGACGAAGGAGAAAGAAAAAGTCATGTAATCGCAGAAAAAAAAGAGTGACTCTACAATTTCAAATCTGCAGATCAACCTAATCAAGGATGAACAAACCAATCGCTAGAGGAAACTAATCTCTACTTCAACCACATTGCTTCGTTAAAGCTGGTGCGAGGGTTTAGAAACCATTCCTTTGCGAGCCAATTTTTGGAGATTTCAACTTGACAAGAAATCGCAGTCGAAGTTGATGACAAAAAAATTGCAGCACTCTTCATACTGGTAGGATCAGGCAAATACAAAAACCCTAAAAGCGAGAGTGATTGCGTCGCATCTTCGCCCAAGATGAGAGCACTTTCCCATGGATGACGAAGAAGATTTCAGGAACAAAGAAAAGCTTCTCCTCCATCGCTACAATCACAGAAACAAGCTTCTTCTCCTTCATGAGATCATCGTTTACACCATCTAAAATGGTTTTGGAAAAGGAGACTTCCAGTTCTTTCTGCGGAGTTGCAGATGATTCAGTTCATGTTAAGTTTATATTGTGAGTAACGGACAATACGACGTGGCTTTAAGTGATTTCATCTAGGGGTGGGCATACCGACCCAATCTGAACGGGCTGGGTCGGGCTTGAGTCGCTTAAA
The DNA here is from genome assembly GCA_003255005.1 of Begonia fuchsioides. Classification (NCBI taxonomy): domain Eukaryota; kingdom Viridiplantae; phylum Streptophyta; class Magnoliopsida; order Cucurbitales; family Begoniaceae; genus Begonia; species Begonia fuchsioides. The sequence goes on from QAOC01046413.1 coordinate 220,372, forward strand.
ATGTAAAAAAATCTTGACCGACCCATTGGATTAATTGTAAAAACAACCCTAATCGGTTGCCTCACCAGCTCACCTCACGCTCCCTAGTCTCTCCCTCTCTTCTTCAGGGCCGACCGTCGACCTCTCTCTCTCTCCCGATCCCGATCGCCGGAGGTCTGATCCCGCAGCCGAACCCCTAGCCGATAGCGCTTGCACTTAGCTTATACGATTGGTATTCGGAATTGCAGAGAAGAGTTATTTAAACAGGTAAAAAAAAATTTACCTGGAATTAAAATTTGTAGCTAAATACTCAGTGAGAAAATCTTTATCTCTGAAAGAAAAGTATGGTTTTGTTTACATTGTTTGTTGCTTATTGAAGAGAAGTTTCTGGTTTTCGTGCAAGTCTCGGCCGTTGATCTAAACAAACTGTGGAAGAAGATATATCTTGTTAATTGAAGATTGTAAATATATTATAGCTAGGGTCAGACGACGCCACAAGCTTCGGACTGAATAATAAGAATACCGTCCTGTTCTTGGCCGGCGGGGTCGTTCAGAGCGGAGAGCCATCGGAGATTGTGTTTCAGACGGAGTGGTTGTCATGAGATGGGTTATGGGCTGCTCATGTGGGCTTTTAGCTAATGCCCTATTTATCCCACGAATTCAGCTTCAGGAGGCTATTGAGAATTTGGATGAACTATCCTCCTCCATCAGCATCATTGCCATTTCTTCATCTTCCCAAACCATTTCTTCTTTCTCCTCTGCCTTTCTTATTAGCGTCGGCTATTCTGTTCTTCCTCTTCTTCTACCTCCCTTCTTCTGTACTCCTCTCTTCGATTCTCTTCTCTTTCTTTTCTGCTATTTACATTTCTGCGATCTCATTAGAAATTCTCCATTAGTCCTTACATTTACTATATAAACTGCTGGTTATTGATAGTCTGTTGATGGAATATATTTGATGATTTTTGCTGGTTGGTGATTTGTCTTCTTTTGGAGTTGATTTTCTGGTTTTGCATAGCAAATCCGTAACAGCGGTGACGGCGAAAATGGCGTGGAGATCAATCCTCTTCCACCCCGCACTGCAATATTCACCATTGGGGTTTCGGAAGTTTTTCTCTGATTCGCCAACATACGCAGGTGAGCTTTTCTTGCTCTCTCCGTATGGTTTCTAAGATAACCAAATTGAGGAATTTTGTTATGCAAGAAGAGAAAAAGTGAAAAAGTAAAGGAAGAACTATGGCTTTTTATTGTGTAGATGGAGAAAGAAAAACTCGGTGAATTTGAAGCCCGTATGGTTGGTGGGAGAATTAAAAAGAAATTGAAGACTTAATTCCTTACGTTCATTTCATATAAATGTTTTATGCTCTGGTTTCTTCTCTTTGGGAAATTTACATCTATTTCAGCTAGACTAAGTATTGATTTACCTTGTTAAGCTCTTTAAGAAAATTTGTTTTAGGTTGTTATTTGGGGAAATTGATGGCTTGTATAATCTTTAGTTCTTTGGAAGGGACGAGATAATGAATGTTTAAGAATCTTAAGTTGACAAGATTGCTTAAACTTAAACATGATACTGTTTTTCTTGCAGTGAAGGTTGGGATACCTGAATTTTTAAGTGGAATTGGTCGGGGAGTGGAAGCACATGTACCTAAACTCGAATCAGAGATTGGTGATTTCCATAAACTCCTTGTTACTCGAACTCTTAAGCTGAAGAAACTCGGCATACCTTGCAAACACGTGAGTCAATTCTCGGATTGGACACCTCTCTTTGTTCATTAATATTTGTACAATTCTTCTGCTTTCAATTTTCTTAATGATGAACTGTAGGTAGTTGCTTCACGAGTTATCTGTTTCACATACTGGATCTGCAATTACTCTCTGTTTACACAAATATCTAATAGCTCTTTGTAATGTTAAGTATTCATTTTGATCGAAAGCAAGATAAAAGCTTTAGGCTTCTTCGCTATGGATCTAGGTGGGGAAGAGTTCGGTCATCATCTAACGGCAAAACGACATGAAATTCTGTGAACTGAGAGAGAAAATGATGCACTATGTGTTGATTCAACCACAACCACAAAACTCATATAAGGGTACATAGTTGACGTTTCCTCCCTTCACAAAATCATGAAGACTTAGATTAAAGTAGATAATATAGTATTAGCTGGACTGAGAACTCTACATCGTGTAATTTAGAATAGGCCAAATTTATAAGTAGCCTAATATATCGTCTATATATAGAAGTAGTTATGTCGAGGAAACGAGAAAAATTTAGGGTTATATTGGGAGAGGAGATCTGCCATTAATGTGCTATCAGGAGTGGCAAGCTGCCATTAACAAGCTCGAGATCCTGTAATTTCTTGAACGTTCATTATCTTGTAATCAATCGTGTTCTTTTTCTTATCTTGTTCAGAATTGACGAATAAGTTTCTGAATTTGAAGTTTTTCAGAATTTTAGACGTCCGTGAGTAGCGATTGTGCTTAGAACGATTGTGTATTGAGTCGGAGCTTATTCGACATAGTTAATTGAGTTTTTTTTTTGGTTGGCAGAGGAAGCTTATTTTGAAGTACACTCACAAGTATAGGGTGGGACTGTGGAGACCCAAGGCTCAACCTCTCAAATCCTGATCGTGTTTCAAATTTTGCATCCAACTCAATTTTGTTGGTCGATTTGATCTCATTATTCCTAAAAATCAAATTTGATTTTATTTTCTTGTTCAATTGAAACTTGTTATGAAGATCTTTGTACAACTTGAAACCTTGATCGCTCGCCCAGATGTACGTAATATTACGAATAATAAAATTAAAATATTATGTGATTTTAATTTGAACTAAGCATAAGAGCCAAACTAAACCCTTGCCTTCAAATTTGAAAATCAATTAGTTCGGTTCGAGTAGGATTTTATTTCATGATGATACATTAATAATTGATACATACAATTGTGAATATTGTCTAGTCTAAATTGGTCTGGTTTTTTTTTTAAAAAGACCGGATCATAAAATTTAATTTTCAAATTATGGACTATAACTGGATAGTTAGAATAATAGAAACATGTTGTCTATTGGGTTTCCATTAAATATTTAAAAAAATATAAGATTTAAATTGAAATAAAACTATCCATTCTAGTATAATAGCTTAATTGATTGTATAATAGACAACAGTATAAGTATATCGAGCTTAAATAAAAATCTTTATTAAAAAATTAATTTTTTAATATTAAAATTATAAATTTACGTTAATAATTTCTTGATAGTCGAGTTCAAATTTAGTGATTTTAATAGATCAAATTCATAACCAAACTGTCCAAATTGAATATGTATGTGAAGATCGATTAAAGAATCGATGAATGTGAAGAACTGATTAGAAATAAGGTTGGCAGAATCTAATCAAGACTACAATATGAACTAGAATTGTCAGTTTGGTCTTGTTTTAAGTGTTAAACTTTAAAAATCGTGAATTGATAAATAAAAAAATAATTTAAAATTAGATAAATCAAAATAAATTTAAATACCAATTTCAAATTCAAATTTTTATTTAAAATTCGAAATAAATATAATAAAAATATATTTTAATTCTTTTAAAATATAGAACATTATCGGTTTAAACAAAAACCGCGCCGTATTTTTTGGTTTTTGTTTTAGTTCATCCTGAAACCGGACGGTGCCTACTCATAATTAGTAGTAGATCAAATGAGTGGATTTTGGTCGGGTCGGTTTTAAGCACCCGTAACTCCTTCCATCTTCTGTTTCTACAACTAAAAGTCTACAATGGTCTCTCACTGTCTCAGGTCAACCTTTTTATCCTAATCATCTGATGACGTGGACAACTTACGATGCTCGCGTCCATTCATTTGGGCAGCGGCACGCCGGCATCGTTTCAGAAACTTAGGTGCGGGGGGCATCTTTCATTTAATATTCCCAACCCACCTCGCAAATATTAATTTTTAGTTAATAATAAATTAATTACGAACTATGAAACATGAGTGGGCCCATGCATCTAGCTCAGATACGGTTGTAGGTTTGTCTGCTTAAATGCAATCCTTACTTAACCCATGCAGTTTCCTCTCCCCACCCACTTCTCTCTCTCCGCGACAATGGAGGGCGTATCCGCGGCGGTGTAGGCGGGGCTGAAAGAATACTGGCGGAGGAGGAGCTACGAGAGGCTAAACGGTTCCTCCGCCCTGAAACGACGGCGGTTGTGGCGGATTAAGATCACCCCAAAGCTCCGGTTCCTCCTCGGAATCCCGTCTCCGAAGAAAATACTGCAATGGCTCCACGACGCCTACGTGGACATGATGCTCGGATTCGCCAATTCCAGAGTCTGCGGCGGCGGCTACGGTGGTGCCGGAATTGGTGCGTTTGGTAAGGGCACACTGAAGGAGTACGACGAGGAAACGATGGTGGAGATCTACAAAACGCTGGTTATGGCTCAAGGTGAGCTGGTGCCCCGAAGAGGGACCCGACTTGGATCCATTGAGGGATAGATCTATTTGTTGTTATAAGAAGATTCATCGAGTCTTGGATAAAAGCGAGTAAATGCGTAACGGGTTATTTATTTAATTTTGATGGTTAAACTTAGATGGTAATCGGGTCAGGCTTTGATTGGGCTCAACCCAATCGGCTGGGTCGGTTCATGATCCCTTTTGTTTGCATTAGAAGGGAAAATAAGCCCATTCTTCGGTCTAAGTCGGTCTGCTTGACCCGAACCAAAGCCAACCCACATCATACATAATACAGCATACGTGGCGAAGCAGAGCAGGGACCCAATTGTCATTTTGGAAAAAGACAAAGAACAGCTGGTCATTATGCCCATCACTATGCTGCGCCTCGTGGTTATAAAATAATTCTTAATCATTGTATTCAAGTAAGGAAATTACCTAACTAATCTCCTAATCCAGATTATTTAATTGTAATTTGGAGGGTGGAAAAGGAGAAAATGGTCTTTCTTTTTCCTCCCGTTGAGTCGGGTCACTGAGTCACTATCTCGGCCTTTCTACTTCCTCCTCACAGGTAGAAGGTGGGAATGTGTGGCGCGTGGCCGATCGTCTCAGCATCTGACTTTCTTCTTCCATGGACGCTTCTTCTTCTTCTTCCACTTCCGTGGTCGTCGCTTTGTCCGCACGGCATTCTTGTTTGCTTTGATTCACTGCCGCGGAGAGGAAAAGGTCGATTCGATTTGGTATTTTGAGTCCGGGTGGTGTTTCCTTTCTGTTTACTGGTGGAGAATTCTGGCGGACATTGAAGGAACGTTACCGTGCTTTCTATCCTCTCTGTTGTTCGTATTCGAGGAGATTTTCGATTTCAAGTCTAGGAGGAAGAAGCGGGGGTTTTACCGTGTTAAAATGCTCTGGATTATTAGGTTTTCTGGTTTTTTCTCAGCAGCATTGGTGATGATTGTTCTCTCCCCGTCATTTCAATCTTTTCCTCCTGCCGAAGCGATTAGGTCATCTCATCTCGACTCCTATCTCAGATTGCCGGCGCGGATGACTCCCTCTGACGCCAGGAATTCGTTGTCCTTTAGAAAGGCTCCTGCATTTCGGAATGCCGATGAATGTGTTGCAAGTGAGTTTGAATTGTTGGGGAAATCTGGAGTCTGCGATCCGAATTTGGTTCATGTTGCAATTACGTTAGACGTTGAGTATCTCCGTGGCTCAGTAGCTGCTGTTCATTCAATACTGCAGCATTCCCTCTGTCCAGAGCGTGTTTTCTTTCATTTCCTGGTCGCTGAAACCAGTCTCGAAACGTTAGTGCAATCCACCTTTCCTCAGTTGAAGTTCAAGGTCTACTATTTCGATCCTGACATTGTAAGAGACCTTATTTCGACTTCGGTTAGGCAAGCGCTTGAGCAGCCTCTCAATTACGCTAGAAACTATTTGGCTGATCTTCTCGAACCGTGTGTGCGCAGAGTTATATATTTAGACTCCGATCTAGTTTTGGTGGATGACATTGGGAAGCTATGGAATACGACTCTGGGCATGCGAACCATCGGAGCCCCTGAATACTGCCACGCAAACTTCACCAAGTACTTTACAGCCGGGTTTTGGTCCGACGAGCGATTTTCCGGCGTCTTCGCCGCCCGGAGACCCTGTTACTTCAATACAGGCGTGTTGGTTATGGATCTGGTTAAGTGGAGACGAGCTGGGTACACAAAGCGCATCGAGAGGTGGATGGAAATACAAAAAACCAGTCGGATCTATGAGCTCGGCTCATTACCTCCGTACCTCTTGGTTTTCGCCGGAAACGTGGCTCCGATCCAGCATCGGTGGAATCAACACGGTTTGGGCGGTGATAATGTGAAGGGAAGCTGCCGAGATATCCACCCAGGACCGGTTAGTCTTCTGCACTGGTCCGGCTGTGGGAAGCCATGGCTAAGGATAGACTCAAAGCAGCCATGCCCGCTGGACTCTTTATGGTCACCATACGACTTGTCCGCCCAATCTCGCTAAACCGCATACACGTTTCCGCCGGTAAATCCCTTCAGGATATTTTGTCGGTTACATTGATCATCTATTTTCTTTTCCTTTTCCTTTCCCCTCCAATATTTTGCTTCTTATTCTTCGTTTTTTTTTCTCTTGGTCTCTTAGTTTCTTCATTTTTATTTTTTCTGTTCCTTTTTTGGGATTTTATTTCGTCTTCCAGGGCTGTTTGTATCTAAGTCTATTATTTTGGGTTCTAGAAATAAAGATATTCAATTTGTCATTGTAAAAACTCCATGATTTTCTTTTAAATCAGACATTGTAGATTCAGTTCCTTTTATTGCTTCCTGTCCGTCTGTTAGCAACGAATTAAAGCCTATAATGCATCTATGGCCGGTTCACATGGGTATATGCCGTTGTGTTGACCAGACATGGGGATATAAAAGACCAAATTGTATTTTTTTCATGTCTATTTATATCACTCCTGGTCACAATAATTATGAAGCAGGGGAAATTATGTTGCTTTACTCAGTAATTCAGAGCATCAGGCCATCCAGTGATTTAAGATTATTTTGGAAGAAGGTTATGTTAATGGCTTCTTCCAATCCTTACTTTAACGAGATTGCGCAAAGGCATATGCAAGTTTTGGAAAAAAACACTTGACGCTTCCTATGTTGGAGTATTCCAGAAGTGAAGCTTGGTAGACCATGTGCTCCCAATTCTCAAAGGGTGATTTAGTATTTATCCCATAATGGACCATTAGGACCGACTGGCCGTCACTGAAGTTCTGCTTTTTTATGCCAGCTGGGGATCTGAACTAAGCATTAGAAGAGTTGAATCTAAGCTGCGTCGGATTTAGCTGCGCCTATTTTGTGAGCTACTCTCTCTCTCTATGGTTTACTTCTTTTCCTGTTTAGGTGGCAACCGTCCATTTCTTTTTTGTTATCGGATTTTATCTGTTTGATTTGTTGACACGTAAAGTGCTATAACCAGTCATGGGAATCACTACTTTTTATTATGAAATAGGTTAGCCGTAGCCAATTACAGAGTTGAGCAAATTTTTAGGTGATATAGGATTTGGGACCACAAAGGCCAAGTTGTAGTTGCGTAGAAAGAAAGTATCCAAAGTAGAGAGTAATAGAACTTATTTTAATGCGTTTCCACTTTGTTGGCCTCAAACGTGCGTAGTGCTGAGGGACACAGTGCAGTAGAATATTTCAAATGAGGACAATGATAAAATCATATTGGATTGTTCTAGATTGATCTCACTGACTTTGTTTGATTCTTCTGCTATTGTGTTAGATGGCTGTGTTTCCATTCATTTTATATTTGTCGTTGAAGATTATATTACTGCAAGTAAGATTATAACTGGGTGGCAGAAGATGCCAATATGATTGTCTTTTATTTTGAATTCTACATGATCCCCTGGACATACTTGTAAAGCATTTGCTAGCAGAACAATATGATTTAAGCTGATCACCCTCAACTTATGCAGGAAATTGCATTTGTTTGCTGGTCTTATTAATTACCTTGACATTTTGAGTTTTAATAGCAGAACAATTGGGATTAAGAGTTGACTTGGTGGTCTAGTTGTTTTTAGAGGTGGGTTTTTAGCTGTGGAGTGCAACTCAGCCAAAGAAGAATATAATGCTTTCTCGATCATTGCGTTTAAAACTAAACTATTTTCTTATCTGTCAGAATAGACTTTTTAAAAGAGTTCTAATTTACGACTGTTCTAATTCAACACGTTTCCAGCTTACTTATTTTGGTGAAATCTGATTACTTGTTGAATAGCTTATGTAAGTAGCTTATGAAAAAGTAGTTGATGCTACAACTGGCCTATTTCATCACGTTTCCACCTTACTTATTCCGGTGACATCTAATTAATTTGTTTGACTAGCTTATAAACAAGTTCATGTTTTTAGCCTACTACTATTGCCTGTTGTCGCCAGATTACACTGCCCATGATTATTTTTTGTGATTATTATCTGTTCAGAGAGCAACATTTCATTCAGAAAAAGTCCAATTTTACCCTTTATTTTTTTGAATTTTTGTCGTTGGTAATTGGTAAATGCAGGGCAGGCAGCAAAAGGTTGAAGGGCTACAAAAAAGCCGTAGCATACGCTGCTAACTTGAGCTCGTAAAATGATCGTAATGGAGCCTCAGCCCTGAACCAAAGAAAGAGAAGTGGCAGCCGAAAAGGGCTCTGGGAGCAGGTACCTTTACAGCTGGCTAAGTCTAACTCAATTAACTCCATTCTTAGTTAATGCCCATCCTCGATTTTTGGTTCATTTCTGCAGTTTTTGATTTCAAAGAAGAGAGATAGGCCGCTGCTCAAGGTTAGATCTTTCTTCAAATGTGTACTTTTAATTTTCAATTCCTCATTCTGGGTGAAGACTGGTTTTTTTTATTTTCAAAAACCATTATGGATGTCCATGAACTGTCCTTTATTGGAAATCAGAATCAAAGGTTCTGACTTTGTTCTTCCCCAGTTGGATGAAGAATCTCCCCTGTGGTTTGGTCTAGTTAGGTAGTATTTGTGTTTAGTTTATTTTTTAGATTCCTTGGCTGGTTTTCAATCCAATTAATAAATTCAACTTGAAAGTATAACCTTAATTTAGTATTCATTCTACCTAATCTCTAATTTTATATTAAAAAATCATTCATCTTAGAATGCATAATCTAGATGAAAATGAGTCCGGACCAACTATGCTGAATTGAATCCAGACAGAAAAGAAACCTAAAATTGAAATTGAACTTCAACCCAAGATTCATCTTGTTATACTAATTTTAGGTCTAGATTATGAGATGAACATAATCTAGAAATTGGTGTTAAACTAATTCAGATTAAGACTGCACAGCCAACTCCTCACTTACCTTTCAAAACTAATATTCTTACTGATTTCCATCACTTTTATCCAATTATGTACCCAAATATGCAAGTGTGCCCATGTATATTATACCTATAACATCAAAATCATTCAATTACAACAGTGTGGAGAGAAGACTTGAAGTTTAATGCTCATCAAGACACAGTTATGGAGCTCAAAACTAAGAAAATGAAAATATGCAAAGAAATTTGGGGCACAAAATTTGAATTTATATTTCTTTTTTCTGATTTTGTTCTTCGTAATATAACCAGGAGTAGGTAAAGAAGCTGCAATTCATGTGATGGATCACAAACAAGTTCTTCAGTTAACCTCCAAAAAATGAAAAATCGAAGTTTTCCCTCGTATTATCCCTTCCAACAAATTTGTTTCCAGAGTTTGCAATGTTTCTAATAGCAGCTTAAACACTACCGTACTCGACGATAACAAACACTCACATTGAATTTCCTCTAAGATTAAAAAAATTAAATATCATCAGTGTCTACCAAACTAAATTGGCAAAATAATCCGTAGTAAGAATTTCAAAATCGACACTATCCCGACCATAGAAAAAACCAAAATTACGAAATGGGGCATGAAGAATGAGCTCGAAAGACTATACCTCCGGTCGAAGTTTCCGCACCAACCACTTTTTCCGTAATTTGACATCCAAAGCCAAAAATGTCTTGGCTTTCTTCTCATCCTCTAGGAAATCACAGGCATCCAAGACAAAATCCTCGTCCATATTTGTCAATGCTTGGACAGCTTCAATAACTCTCTCTATTGCTACTGGATTTGAGCTATCTTCATTTTTCTTCTTATCTGATAAAGAACACACTGCACTTGTACCTTCATTTTCCACTTTCAATTTTTTCCTGCAAACAAAATTTGAATAGGTTTGTTGTGGCCGCCTTTTCTTTGAGGCGAACACATTGACTCTTGCACTAATCTGACTTCGTCTTCGCTCGAAAACGAAGTCGGTGGAGGTTGAAATACAGCCAAGGCATCCTCATCCTCATTTTGTTGCTCCAAAGCTTGACCCGAAAAGCAATCCTCATCAACATTAGGATCACATATCAAACACAAATCTTTGTAGTAAGGCAGAGGCCTGGTCATAAATTGCAGAGCAGCTGTATTGGCCTATTGTGTAATTAAACAATAAATGTAAGAATTTAATAAAATGAATGGAAATATATATAAATTCAGTACTAAACGAACAAACTAGTACAATGGTAATTTCGATTAGAAACCCATATTTTCTGAATCAATCTCAATCGAACTATTGATTGTATTATCAAACAAATATGTATCAAGTCAACAGCTGAACCATGAAGATTCTTCAAAAAATGGAAAACAAATCTACTTATGCTAGTAATTGTTAGCATATTAATTAAGGAATCGAGAGCTAAGGATCAACTCATCGATCAACCCAGGGAAAGCCCTTAATATTGTTGCTTATTAAAGGAATCGAAAGCATTTCCGGTCAAACCAATTCCTGGCAAATATGGAGCAACCAGGGGCTGCTCCTCCCAATGTCCGCCCGTATCGGTATCCACATTTCCAAAAAAATGAGATTGAAAAAATAGTTTTGGATATGACTGCTGCGGGAATTATTCGACCCAGCCGTAGTCCTTATTTGAGTCTGATTCTGCTAGTAAAAAAAATGGAGGGTGGCGATTTTGCGTGGATTATAGAGAGTTGAATAAGATCACAATTCCAGACAAATTTCCAATTCCGGTTATTGAAGAATTGATCGACGAGTTACATAGAGCTACATGTTATTCTAAATTAGATCTAAAAAGTGATTATCATCAGAAACGCACGAGGAAGGAGGACATCGAGAAGACTGTCTTTCGTACACATGAGGGCCATCACGAGTTTCTCGTGATGCCGTTTGGTTTAACAAATGTTCCAGCAACTTTCCAAGCTACTATGACCAACTTATTTCGACCATATTTACGGCGCTTTGTGTTGGTTTTCCTAGACGATATGATGATTTTCAGCCCTACAACAAATGATCATGTTCAACACTTGACCACGGTTCTAGAGGTATTGGAAAAGAACAATTTTGTCTTAAATAAAAATAAATGTTTTTTCTTTCATGACTCAGTGCACTATTTGGGATACAAAATTAGTGCATTGGGCTTTCAAGCAGAAGACAAAATTTGTTGTATGGAAAGTTGGCCGCTCCCCTCGTCAGTTAAAGAGGTTCGAGGTTTCCTCGGCTTGACAAGTTATTATAGGCGTTTCTTTAAAAACTATGGTATTATTGCTCGACAATTAACGACATTATTAAAGAAAGGGAAGTTTTTATGGAATGAGCAAGCCCACAACGCCTTCATCACTTTAAAAAGGCATATGACAGAATTACCAATTTTGGCTTTACCCGATTTCAACATGTCCTTCGTTCTGGAAGTAGATCCTTCTAGTGAAGGAGTTGGAGTTGTGCTGAGCCAGTTTGGCCACCCCATTGCATTTTTCAACAAAGGGTTCTCAAGCCAATGTCGTGCTAAATCAGTGTATGAAAGAGAATTAATGGCCCTAGTCCTTGCGGTGCAAAAATGGCATTCTTATTTACTCGGAAGGCTATTTACTATCTTTACTGATCAACGATCTTTAAAATATCTTTTAGAACAGCGCCTTACTACTCAAGAGCAGCAAAAATGGCTGATCAAATTATTGGGCTTTGAGTTTGATATTATTTATAAAGCGGGAATAGACAACTAAATGCTCTTTCAAGACGTAAGGGTTGGAAAGACGAGGAGTTATTCTTAGCTATTTCAGGCCCAAAAATTTTAGATATGAAAATTATTGGAAATGAGCGGGATGAAAAGTTGTCCGCTACAAAAAAAAACAATTCAAGACAGAACAAATTCTGACCACTGATTTTCTCTACAAAATGAAATTTTGTTATTCAAGAACCGGATTTTGCTTCCTCCTTCATCTTCCTTAAAACAAAAAATTGTTGGAAGAATTTCATTCTTCTCCGATTAGTGGGCATTCCGGTATTTTGAGAACATTTAAACGGATTAGTGCAAATGTTTATTAGGAAGAGATCTACAAGGATGTGCAACAATTCGCTTCAGAGTGTGCAATTTGTCAATGTAACAAGGTGGAATGCTCCAGCCCTACAGGTCTTCTACAACCGTTACCGATTCCGACTTTGGTGTGGGAGGATATTTCATTAGATTTCATTGGACTTCCAAAATCAAATGGGTTCACGACAATTATGGTGGTGATTGATTGTCTCACCAAATTTACTCATTTCATGCCTTTAAAGCACTCATACAAAGCAAAACAAGTGGTAGAAATATTTTGTAGAGAGGTGGTTCGCCTCCATGGTATGCCTCGAACTATTGTCAACGATCGGGATTGGATTTTTATGAGCAAATTTTGGTCTGAATTTTTCCAGCTCCAAAATACTAAACTCCGGATGAGTTCGGCTTACCACCCATAAACTGATGGTCAAACTGAGGTGTCAAGCGGGAGAGGGAGTAATGATGCAGTTGCGATTTCCAACAAGCAGTTGCGATTTCCTGAATTTGACCTTGAGGACAAGGTCTCAAGTGGGAGAGGGAGTAATGATGCGATTGAGGAGAACATGGCTCACCAATTCTATGGAAAGCACTATAGTAGAAAAAGACATTAGTGGCTACATGGCTATGTGATTGGTAATGGAATAGTTGTTAGTTAATTGGATAATGAGGTAGTTATATATAATTTCCTTCACAACAGAATTGTTTAAAAGGTCACAGACGAGTAGGAAGAAAAGAAAAGTTATTTTGATTAAAGAAATTCAGATCCTTGTTGTACTCGTCTGAATCTAAAGTTCTTTTAGATTTGTGGTTGTTCTATTTAATTTTGTATTCTGATTTATTCTCGCGTATCAGTCTAGCATAAGCTCAATGAAAAAATAATCCATCGGTGGTTGCCAGTAGGCTCTGGAACGACCGGTTGAGATGGACGATGATGCTATTTTCAGCATAGTCCGAATTGCATAATCATAACCTTTTCTGGATATGGAAATTCTATAGTCTTCATCGATCATAATTTCCCGAAAGGCCTCAACAGTTGCTAAACCTGCACGAGTTGAGGACTAGATCAAATTAATATCCCTTATTATGATTTTAGGTGATGAAGTAACCCAGTAGATCTTCAGATTATTTGAATTTTGTCATGAAAACATGCCATTAAAAAGGCAATAAACAGCCATAAAATTGTTACCTTTCTCTTCAGGGATTCAATTTCCGTATATTACGCACAAGTCAGTGTAATATGGAATGCTTTTTATTCCAAACGATCGAGAGTTCGGATGTACCCACAAGGACAAGAAATCTCTCGAGCTTCAAGCGAAAACTTGCCCGATAAACCACAAAAACATATAAGAATACCATCACATATTCATCGCAGACATTGTTGTCGGCCGTCACCATTTGTCGCACTTCATCCTAGCAGAATCCCTTTCGGTCAAGAAGGTTCTTGACGGCTTTGGACAGATTCATCGGTGTTTTATGATGGTATTTTAGAACATCTTTTTCGTACTCGGATTTAAACTTGTCATTGAACAATGTAGTCATGTGTTTCCATGCTCGTTTACCGGACAAATGGTCGTCAAATTTATTTCCTTTGCTTACATCCTCCAGCATGAGGTCGATGAAATACCGATCCATTTCTTGCGTCCAAATCGTCCTTAACGGTCATTATTCATTCGCGCGCGGACACCCATACTGTTATCAGAATGCAGCTATATCAGTAAAACATGAAAGTCGTAAAAGATTACAAAAGGAGATAAATGTGTATATTTTTTTAATTTCTGTATTCATTCAAGCTTTACAAGGTCAAGAACCACAATCAAATTAGAACAGAGAATGGACTTGGTTAACGAAAAGTGAAAATGGTTTTCCAAGAAACTGGGAAACTAGCAGGCAACGTACGAGATTCTTCTCAGGGATCTCATGCCACCAAATGGAAGCTCTAAATCATCAAATTGCAATAAAAAGAGCTGAGTTCAAATGACGAGCAAAGTGGGTAGAATCGGCCATAGCCAATTGGCTTGATGAAGGGGAGAAAGTCCGAGCGGTTATAACTCGTGCGCAAGCTCAAACAGAGCAATGTTGAAGAAAACATATCACAGAACTTCGAGAAAAGAAATCCACACACACGCATTCCAGAGAGAGAAAATTAATCATGCGTCATACAAGCTTCGTGCATTATGAAATCAGAGGCCATCACATCCGGAATCGTAACTCGACAACGCCGGAGCCGGTGAAAAAAACTAGAACAGTCGCACACCTTGGGAATCAAGGAAGATGTCGGAGAGAAGAACGAGGAGAGAGTGAGAGTTTCTGCAAGTTTCCGGGGATAGAGTTTTCCAGGATAGGGTTGAAACTGCTTCGCGCAAGGATACCGTACTAACCCTAATTCATGGTCCCATTCTACTGTTTAATTATTAGAAAAAAACAAAACAAAATCTACGTTTGTTGCCTTCCAATGAACCAGAAAATATCGGTTTGGTTCGGTTCATCCAAATAAAAACCAAACCAACGTTATTCATCTTAGTTTGCCTCTTCAAGAAAGTCTTACTCTCTTCTTAGTTTTCTCCTCTGTCGCCCTTGTTCCTTCCAATGAACCAGAAAATATCGGTTTGGTTCGGTTCATCCAAATAAAAACCAAACCAACGTTATTAATCTTAGTTTGCCTCTTCAAGAAAGTCTTACTCTCTTCTTAGTTTTTTCCTCTGTCGCCCTTGTTCCTTCCAATGAACGAGAAAATATCGGTCTGGTTCGGTTCATCCAAATAAAAACCAAACCAACGATATTAATCTTAGTTACATAAATTATCATATGTTGCACGGTAGTATTCATATTTCGCTCTGTTTCGGCTGGTTCGATTTTTTTTTACGGTTTTGTGGGTTGTTCATCTTTGATTAGACATGAACGGTGCTCTCGATTTTTTTTTATCATTCACGAAGATTGAAGGCGTTTAATGGGTTGGTTTTATTTATCAATAAACATCTCGACAAGTTGCTGCATCATTGCTTTATTTGTTTCGTCGTAGGTCGTTAAAAACAATTGTAAGATTGCTTCAATAAATATACTTAATTTCTTCCTCTCGAAAAATATACTTGTTTTCTTAAAAAAGTACGGATTTCAGTCTACTCTACCATCATCTTGGACATATTCGATCAGCATTATCATCCTGATTTTGAATCCGATCCGATATAGAAATCGAGATGATCGGTCAACTTCACATCGTTTTTAAGTTCATCTTTTCAACCATTCACAAGAAAATATTCAATAAAACAAGACTGCAACTCCCTGGGCTATAAGAAATTCAACTCATTCCATTTGGATGATCATATCAATGTAGAAGCCATGCTAATCACTAGTGTCAATTCAATGAGCTCTAATAAATCAAGTCTTTTTCATTCGAACAAAAATATTTTCGATCGAGGGTCGTATTCATCGGCAGAAAGAAATGAATAAGCTACAAGTATTGCAACTTACAAGAATTTTTAAAGTCATTTCGTGTACCGAAATTGAAAAGCAAACAAGGGAACTAGTTAGGTAATAAATTCATTAGCAGCGCAAATAGTTACGCCTTAGACTTCTTCGATACCCTGAAAGCATAATTTAACAGATACTTAACACGGATTTTGGAAGTAACTAGTAATTTGGATGGGATCTATAACAAATACTTACTGAGCTGGCTTAGATGAAGGAACGGGTTCAGAAGCAGGAGTCGACGAAGGCTTTTCTCCAGGTCCCTAAGCATTTGAAAGGAAAAAGTTGTGATTGTTACCATTTGTGAACCATTACAAATCAGAAAGGTTCAGGAAAAATTCCAATTGTGACCATTTAAAAAGCTCGAACAACAAAATTTGTACCTGGGCAAGTCTTTCCTCCCTCCTAGCAAACTTCCTTTCTCTACTGGCCTTATTCTTGGCTCTCTTTGCCTCAAACTGACCAGCCAAGGTCTTCTCCCTAGCCTTCTCAGCCTTTGACTTGTGGATGCTTTCCATCAGAACACGTTTGTTTTTAAATACATTACCCTTCACCTTCATGTACATGTCATGGTACATGTGTTTGTCAATTTTCTTTGCTTCCCTGTACTTTCGAAGAAGCCTGCGAAGAACACGCATTCTTCTCATCCACAAGATCTTGGTTGGCAACCTAGCCTCTCTTGTACCCTTTCGCTTACCTGAATGCAACAAGTATGTTAACTACTACAATTCATAGAATAACACCAATATCAAAACTTCAGGATACTTCATAAAATCTATATCTTTTGTCATGACTGTCTACAGTTTTTTTACTGCCAAACAATATCCTTTAAATTTCAAATCTGCAGCATCTTTGTAGCATTTCATATTTTTAAACGACATAAATGGGAGAACATAATTTATATTTAAGTAGACTCCAATAACTGTGAAACACTAACAGTGAATTAACCAATTATCCAAATGTAGATATACTGAAAATTTGATGTATTGATAATTAAAACATAAGCAGCTGCAGCAAAGACACAAGCACAAATTACCATATCCAGAATGGCGTCCCTTCATCTTGGCCTCTTTCATTCTCCGTGCCCTAGATCGTGAATGGATCTTGGTTGGCTTCCTGATGATGAAGCCATCCTTAACCAATTTCCTGATATTTTGACCTGTAATAACAAAAAAAAAATTTAAAAACCCCTTCTTTTGGCAGCCAGTTGTTGCCACCCTCAAAGAAAAACAGGAATACAACAATTAAGCTCTCCTCGTTGTTAAAAAAATTCAGTGACTCATTCAATATATTGAACCAAGAAAAAAAAATTAACAAAATAGGGCAGTAGGAGTCACTCATTCGATATATTGAACCAATAACCAAAACACTAACAAAATAGGCCATTGTAGATAGGTATATCAACCACTATATAAATCAAAGATTAAAATTTCTTTGCTTGAACAAAATGAGGGAACACAGCTTCCAAGGGAAGAGTAAAAGGACAGCAATTGATATCAATTATATTGGAATCGTTTCTAACATGGTTTCTTCCCCGAAAAGTTAAAACTAAATAAGCAACTGACCATGGATGCTAGGATGCACGGGTAGCAAAGACCAATATCTTCAATATGTTTACCAATTGATACTAGAACATGAGTGATTGTCAATTCAAGTCCATACTTGGAAGAGACATGTTTAGGAACAAGTAGAAATAAACTAAGAAATCAATTCGAAACATTAGAAACAAACAGAATAAGGACCCGTTCATTCAAAATTGACAATAGACAATGAGCATTCCAACCATAAATATAAACAAGCTGTGCGTTCGAAGGTCGCATAACACAATTTAAGCCTCCGATGGTTGAGGAAAAACTGGAAATGAAATTTTCAAGTTAACCGCTGAGAAGTAACTTAAAATTGCACCAAGAAAGCTTGAGATATAACTAGCTAGAAAAATTCTTCAAGTGATCGATCAGAGCACAATTAATCTAATAAATTTCACGCAGATCAAACGAGATAAAAATCAACACAAAAAAAAAAACACAAGAACAACGCAGAAATGATTAGAAAAAAACAGAGTGAGAAGGAGAGTACGAGAATTGGCCATGGAAATATCATTGACTTCATTAGGATCCAGCCACACCTTCCCCTTGCCGCACTTGAGGACGCTGGATGCGAGCCTTTTCTGAAGCTTAAGGGAAACCATGGCTCCCTTTCGACCAGTTTCAGCCGAGCTGCAGTTGCAGAGACTCCAAAAAGCTGTGGGAGAGATATTTATATTCCGCAGGGTTTTCCCGATCCAAGTAGGGTTTTCCCGACTGGACCTTCGCGACCCGCATAACTTGGACCTTTGGGTGCACGTTGTTTTGTGAAAGTCCAAAAATGCCCATTTAGTTTGTGAAAAATACATTCTGCCCTAATTTGGTAACATGCAATATTTTTGGAGCTCTTTTATCTTTTTAATATTTACAATTGTTAAATATTATTAAAATTTTATATATTAAAATATAATTTATATATTAAAATTTTAATAAATTTTTTATTTTATTTATTACACAAATTTTACTTGGATAATAAAATAAAAATGTAATTTTCGAATTATTCATACGTTATTAGAGAGTTTTTCAAAAATGTAAAATAAATGAATAAATGTAACAAAATGCAATTAAAAAGTTAATTTATTATATTAATCGAACAAATAATTGTTTGACAGGGCAATATATATTTATATTCTTGTTGAATTATTTAAAATTAGACCAAACTAAACCATCTCTCGAATTCAAAATCGATGAGATTACAATTTCAAATTGCAAGAACAATTGGACGTTGCACGTTTTAATCCAACCAAGAATTTAATTAATATTGGAATTGAAAAAAATAACAATTATCACTTTCAAGCATATATTACCGAATTATCGTGCTTAATATTCGGCTCAAAACTCTCATTTCTTCCTTGGTTTTGCAGATTTGGAAGCCGGAGCTTTCCTTTTCGCTTTCTTTGCCGGAGGCGGCTTTCCTCCAGGTTTGCTTCTTTTCCTTGTGGCCCCCTGCATTCCAACTCAAATAAGTGAGTATAGATGTCTGACGGAGATAGAAAAAAAGCATCAGAATCTTACTGTTGTTTTACTGGTTTTGTTTTTCCTTTTGGTTTCTTCTCCGTCGCCCTCGGTTTGATCGGCTGCTCGACTAGTCGTGGCTTTCGTCGTTCTATCGGCTTCATCCTCTGAATCGAACAAAAACCCATCCAGTGTTCCTGCTTTCAGAAAACATGTTTGGTCAGGACGAGGAATCTACCTTTGAAGAGAAGGTTGAATTCCCACAAAAATGGAAAAAATAAGGTGTGGTTTGTAGATATTTAAATGTTTGAAATGCAATTAATAATTCACAAATTACCGACTAATTTCAAAATTCGAGCTCACGAGTAAAAGATAATTAAATCATTTATATTAATTTTTTTAATATTATGTTTCACATATAAGTTTTTTTTATATTTACATGTAGATTTTTTCTTAATGAGATTTTTTGTATTTGCTAATGATCGAACTTGAGATCTCTATTTCTGATATCATAAATAATTACCGATCCTAAAAGCTCAAACTTCTAAATAAACAATAATTTAATCATTTATGTTTATTCTCTTAAAAATTAAGAGAAAAGGGGAAGGAACCTCGGAAGAAAAAGACTAACCTTCGACCATGGTTTCTGCGTCGCCAACACTAGACTGTGGTTTTAGCTGAATGAAGTCATTCATGACAGCCTCAATCTAACGAGAAACAATAACTCAGACGAATAATTCAAATAGATGACATGGGCAAATGAGATTCAAACCTTTGCTTCGGACTGACCAAAGCTGACCTACACGCAATAATCGAGTGAATTTCAGATTTTCTACGTGTAAAGATAGCCTAGAAATAGATGTCCAATTAACGTTTTATTCACTAAACAATGACAAAACTTTCTCAATTCTATGTCTTGAGAAAAAGGATTACAAAGTTTTGAAAAAGAAGGGGAAGAGAATAACATACAATGCAAAACGTCCTGGAAGGAACTATCGTTGTTCTATACATTGTACCTGAAAATTAATAAAACAAATGAGGAAATCAACCAAATGAAGCCAGCTTGACAATCTATGTTGAAGAGTGGAAGAATGGGCAAAAGAATGATTCAAATTTTGAGCTTGGGTTGGCTTATTCAATGAAGCAAGACAAAAATTAAGCATCTCTTCCATTGGACAGGCATTGGTGCAGAGTTTCAAATCCAAATAAGCAAAGTAAAAAAAAAATCATATTAGTTAACATACATGCCTTTCAAATCCAAATACATTTCATGGCTAGAAGATGGGCCATCTGAAATTATTACACGTCCTACCGCACCCATGTCACCACTCAAATCTATGGAATCCCCATCGCATTCAACGAGAGCCTACAAGAACATTCATTAATCACATTATTTTCCCTCTCCTTTTTATTCACTGACCAATGAAAAGAGATTCAAGCAACCAGTCAAGCAAAAAGGTGCATGTGAGAAATAGAAAAAAGGGAAATACACAGACTGATTCTTTAACATCAAAAGGTTAACTAAGAGGAGAAGTTCAGTGAAGTTTCAGAATAGTTTTATGATATTGCTCGACCTTCGACTCTTGAACTTTGTCAGATAGCATCAGAGGAAACCTTGACGATGAGACTGGCAACTTACGCTACAAAGAGAAGACTGTAAGCAAAAGAAAACAGAAGTACAAATTGTATTGCAAATAATTCTTACCTGAGATTCAAGATGCTTGTTCGATGTATCATTCTCTACAACTTCAATGATACTGCAATTTTTTGGATTGTCGCCGGATACTAAGCACAAAAAAATGATTGTCAAATAAGCAATTCCCGATAAACTCGCATGCCATTGGTGATTAATTTTCAAGGAAAAATTTTCAATAACCAACTCAATAAGTATTCAATCGCATAGTTAGGTGCTCGATTTTGTAATTCTGTCAAGGCCAAGTAAAATACCTTCTGTGTTTTTGTCTTCATCAATTTTCTCCTCTTTGGGTGAAAGGTGATCCTTGTGTTCCATCTGTTTCATTGGAGACATTTTGGCCGGCTTTCCCTTAGATTCAAAAGAAATAGCATGCATATCCTCTTCTCTCTCTCCGGATGATTCTTCATGGTCCATATAGTCTTCCCTTCTATTACTCTTATTATCAGAATGTGATTCAGAATCTGAAGATAACATCCAAACCGTATCTTTAGATACCTGTCAAATAAAAAAATTAATATTCAACTATGATATAAGAGATATAATGCCAAAAGAAAAAAATCCATCACGTTTCCTTACTAAATAGTTTTAGCAAACAGGGTATGATGGATGTAGATATATTAGATCATTGACAGAAACATGTACTCTTTGATTGAGTTTAATAAAATTAAAACACATATTGATGAAGTCTTTTTCAGCAAGATCATACTCCTGGTAGCAGCAAAAAGTTCACTTAGGACACTTTTGATAATTATCTAGCATAATGATACTAAGTACAATTTATACATTCTGGAAACAAGAGCAATCGACTCTGGACTTTGGAATCCGGTTAGGAAAGGGAGAGAAAACTCAAAGGAAGTTTCAAGTGCTTTGCAAAAAAATTATTGTCGAAACTGCATATGAAACAATTGTTTTGTTTTTCAAAGATTCAGAACCACATGGAGTTGAAGAAATGGGAAATCAAGAATATAGTTGGATATGGCGCTATTGAGAAAAAAAAAAAACAAAATGACTGATCTGCTTACCTGGAAAGACCGCATCCAATCTGGAGATTTCTCCCTCGAGCTACTCATTAAGCGTTCGTTGAAACCGCAAACCTGTTGTGTTCTGTGTTCTTCAACTAGTATGGCAAAGAGTTGAGAACAATGAATCCGCAAAAAAACTTCCGTAGAATAATCTATAGCCGCAAAAAGAGGAAAGACAAGTAGTAGAAGGCCAGTTAATTGAGAAAAGGAAACAATTAACTGAAGCCTTATAAGCTAAATTGGTCTGCTAGAGAGAGAACAAACTCATATCAAATCACAAAAGCGAAATTCAACATTCTTCTTTGCATTCTGCAAATCACAGTCCAGCAATTGAGCAAACCTAAAAAGTAGCAATAAGAAAGCTCTTCAAAAACTCTAAATCAGTATCAACCCAAGAAAGATCACGTTCGCTAGCACTGATTTTACGAACACCGAATCGCAAAATCAAAGCTGAGATTTTCGCTGCATCACTGAGTATTGTTACTAACATGAAACAAGAGAATCAAAACAGCTGTTGAATTTCGAAACACACAGAAGCTGAAATTTTTTCTTCCACGAACAGTAACCCCCCTCGGCGCGGCCGCGCGGGAAGAGGAAGCAGGAATTAGGGGTCCGACCCATTAAAATTTGACCCAAATAGAAACGGGTCAGGCTTCCAATCAGGCCCAAATTAATCTATTAAAATCATAGTTTTAAGCACGTACCGATTCGATCTGATTATTTGACAGATGTAAACTTGAATTTTAGATTCAAGAACCAACCCCAACCAAATCAGATTTCACGGGTCGAGTTCAGTTTAATTATAATAAGGGCCGAATTGTTCAACTTTACGCTGGCTTTTTGGTCGATTTTGCATTTGGGATACGTATTAACTTGGTTTCGATGAGTCAATCTGAATCCGATCCGAATCCCAGCAAAGTTATCGGATCGGATCCTCCGTTTTCTCGAGAGCATTTTCTATAGAGCGATCTAATATTCATCTTATTTTTCTAAAATTTTCTCTGAGTAATCTGAATCTATCCATAATCCAAAATAACTAAAACTATTCATAATCCAAAAAAATTCATCCATAATCCGATTTTTAGTTCTCCTAAATTTCATCACAACAACAATTCAATCAAATATAATTCAACAAATATGCAATTTCAAAAATTTAATACCTAAATTAAATAATGTAAACTTTTGGGAGAGTCTCGGTCAATCGTCGTGGTTCGTCGCGGGGTTCAGAGTCGATCGTTGGGATTTCAGAAAGGGTTACAGATTTGGGAATTTCATATTTTCGATTTGGAGTTCGGTTATAAACGACAATCCGACGTTCGGATTGGATCAGATTGCCTTTGAATCAGATAAACGATCCGAACGTCGGATCGAAACTCGACTTTGCTGACCGAATACCGTTGCTCAATCCGATCCAATCCAATCAGATTGTCTGATTGAGTCGGATCCGTCCAGCCCTACTATATAGACAAATTTAATTAAAATTTAAAAAAAGTATGCAATGTTAAAGCTTTTTATTCTATTAAAAGATCATTTATTTTTTTAACTTTCTTCCGATGTGTCGAGTTTTGATTGATCTTATCAAAATATTTTAATGTATTGTAATTAAATTAATTATTTATAATATTCATCGATCCAATCAAAACTCGATACTTTAGAAAGTAATTTAAGAGAGTATAATAAGAAAGTAATCATAATACTACTTTTATATCAAAATTTTGACTCACAAGCCGGCCATTGCTAATAGTTTTGTACTTCAAAAATCGAGAACGGACGCGTGAATCGTGTTTTTGAATCGACCTGTATGAACCAGTTTTGTCCATCCCTAAAACTCGATAAACCCCAATGGTACGAGTTTCATCCCTACTAGTTGATTATGGATCCGAATTGTAATGTAAAATTAACGATGGAGCAAATTTTATTTTTGTAATTTTGGAAAGTGGTTGATGAGTTGGATTAAATAAAGGAATTAGGGTTCTAAGGTGCCGTTTGTCTGAATTATTAAACAAGGGAGCGTTAATGGAGATCGGTAACAATTATAGAACNAATAGTTTTGTACTTCAGAAATCGAGAACGGACACGTGAATCGTGTTTTTGAACCGACCTGTATGAACCAGTTTTGTCCATCCCTAAAACTGGATAAACCGCAATAGTATGAGTTTCATCCCTACTAGTTGATTATGGATCCGAATTGTAATGTAAAATTAACGATGGAGCAAATTTTATTTTTGTAATTTTGGAAAGTGGTTGATGAGTTGGATTAAATAAAGGAATTAGGGTTCTAAGGTGCCGTTTGTCTGAATTATTAAACAAGGGAGCGTTAATGGAGATCGGTAACAATTATAGAACCTCCTTCCTTCTAACGCCATTCCAATCGATCACGTAAGGCCTGGAATCTCGTATTTGTCTCTCGAATCTCGATCTCGCCGTCCTCCGCCGTCGTCTCTCTCTCTTCACTTCGCACATTAATGATACCTGCAAGCTCGCCGGTATTTGCGAAGCCAAAATTTCTCGCAGTTCTCAGGTACGCCGTCAATCATACATGGAGCCTTTTGGAATGATCTTTTTCGTTAATTTTGTAATTATTTCCTTCAATCTGCTGTCGACGCTTGTTTTCTGTTGCTGCGAGGAGATTTTTTTGTGTGTTTTGAGTGTTTGGATCTAGTGGTAAGGGAAAGTAGTCGAGTTTAACAGTTAATTTTACGATGATTTCTTTGGTAGGTGACATTGGAACGGTGTCTTCATCACATTGTACAGAAATGAGAACTGCGGAAATAGAGGAAAACAAGAAAAGTATATGGAGAAACATCTATGAAAAAGTGATTAGTTTCTTCAGGAGATTGTTTTTTGCTGTTCTTTCGATTGGTCCTATTCCGAACCATGTTGCATGGATGGGAATCGGAGATAAGCGACAGAGAAAGTTTGTCGAAGGGGTTGGGCACAGGGTTGGATTTTCGGCTCTTTTGGCCATGCTCAATTACTGCTATGACCTGGGTGTGAGGTATGGCACAATTTACGCCTTAGAAGCTCAGTCCGTGATGAATTTAATGCTTGAGAAAATTGAATTGTTGATGGAAGAAGAGAGCACATAAATCAGTACGGAATTCGGGTTAACTTCTTGGGGAATCAAAAGCTATTAAGTGAACCAGTGAAGCTGGCAGCTGAAAGAGCTATGACTGCTAGTTTTAACAACAAGAATGTCGTGCTTTCCATCTGCGTTGCTTACACTTCCACTGATGAGATTGTTAATGCTGTTCATCGATCGTGTAAAGAGAAATTGGACGGGATTAAAGAGCAAAAGACAAATCGAGACTGTAATGGTTTAATTCTATCAGGTGATGATAAGAACGATGATAGGGAAAATCCCATAAAATTGAGAGATGTAGAGAGGCATTTGTATGCGGCAATAATGCCGGATCTTGACATTGTGATCCGACATAGGATGAGACTCGACTAAGCAACTTTCTTCTGTGGCAAACCGAACACAGTTATCTATACTCCCCATCGGTGCTATGGCCGGAAATCGGGTTTCGGGATTTCATTTGGGGAAACTTGAATTTTCAGAGAAACCACCATTATTTGATCAAGAAAAGGAAGCAGCTATGAGGTCTATCTTTTTTGGCTCCTACCCCATATCCTCTCTCTCTCTCCTCTCTTTCTCTCTATGGAGAGCAGAGCACTCTATAAAATGGATGGGAAATGAGAGCTAGGAAGGAAGGACGTAATGGGGAAGCTGAGTGAGGCCGATTTGAAAACTTGCAAGCCATCGGTGACAAAGACGAACCCAGTTGAGCCGCCGGTGGAGGAGTGTTGCAAGGCTCTTTCCACCGCTGATTAGTCGTGCCTTGCTCTTACAAGAACTCCACCTTCTTGCCTTCTCTGGGCATCGAACCTCATCTCGCCTTAGCTTTGCCCGCTAAGTGCAGTCTTATCTCTCCTGCAGATTGGTAATCAAGACTCTCTCTCTCTCTAGAGATTTTTATGAACATGGGTTCTAATCTAAAAGCTTATCTTTTTACTAGCATAAAAGTTGCCCATAAACTTATCTCCATCTTTCTAACAAAAAGTAGATTACAAAGTTGGATCGCAAATAAGAAATTCAAACATGGAGATATCGTGACTGACCTACACAAATTCATCGACGAATCAATTGAAAGCGCTGATTTCACTCGCGAGCTACCACATTTGCGACGAATATGCTACCAGAATCACACCATCCACCCAAAACATCTGTTCCCTGGCACTGAAAATTCGATAAAAAAAAAACACAACTTCTAGAGTCAATGGCGAATAACTTCAACGCTATCAAACTACTAGCAGTGCCACAAATTATGAGTAAGTTATTGATTAACAAATTCAAAACTTCTTTGCACGAATTTGGACCTAATTTATATTTATTTTTCTGCCATGGCTGGGACCAGAATAATGCCTCGAATTATCATGCAAGAACTGATCTTTGATGAAGATTGAAAGTGGAGAAGCATGACTTAGTCATAAATGCGTACCTTACTGAATCCAAGCCAGTTTGAATCTCCTCTGAATGAAAATACTTTCTTGCTTTCTTTCCATTGCCCACAGAACACCTGGGTCATCAATTCACAAAATTGAATATTTCCCACATCTTTTCTTTCTCTGTTATTTTTATTCAGTCTAAATACTAAACTTGANTGAACCCATCTTGCCATAGCAGCCCATCTGCATAATAACGCCATTATATTGATTAGCAATAACACCAATTATAAAAGCATACAAAACTTAAAATAAACACCAAAGGTCTGAGGAAACACCGGTAGGAAATCTGACCACGGATTTACTCAAAACATAAACTATCTAGATAACGTTTGACGTAACAATCTCAACAATCCTCTCTTCCATCCTTCCTATTTATGATGTAATTGTCTACCTTCACACACAAATCGTTTCCTAGCAAAAATGCCACCTCACAATATATTCTTTCCAAAACTATCCCCTCGTTCACCAGTCACTACTTACCAGAGATGCAAAGTATGACAATATCTCAGTCAATCATATTCACTAAAATGAAAAGGAATATGAATCGTGGACACTGAGACTGGCAAAATTAACAAAGCTCATTCTCAATATAATAGCTCTTATATGATGCTCCTAATAAAGCTAGAGTACTAAAGAGAATTGCATAAAAGAACTAGAATCAACTAATTTGACATGTTTATATAGCTCTGTATATGAGAATGGGGGGTATCATAATTACAAGCAAACAATCTTCACCTTCGAGGATCATAGATGGTCACAGTACGATTAGCTCCACCCACAGCAATATTACCAGCTGAAGATATGTTCGCAGCATAATAGATATCACCAAGAGACCCACACATTCGATGCAGACAACCACCATTTTCTTTCATTCTAAGGTCCCAAATACTTAGCTGCGTTTATAGCGTAGATAAAATACAAAATGAATGCTGAAACTTCATATATCAAAAACAGAGCTCCCAACCTGGCTTCCTTCAGTTACAACCATTATTGAGCTTTCACTTCCATGGAATAAATTCTGTGCAAAGCTCATCGATGTGGGAAACCACATTCTGAACAGGCAATCATAAAAAATGGAAGGCACATTTTAGTTTAGTTACAATAATTTAAATTTGTTGCATAAAATTTCCAATACTTCAAATATATACAAAATACATATTAGATCCCTAACACAGGTATTTATATTACTTTCATATTTCATAGGAATTTTTTTTCATAAAAGATGGGGCAGCAAACAAAGCAGGAAATACGATAAGCAATGTGATTGTCAACTAATTACTGGTCAAAGGCGCAATTTAATTCACATGTGAATAGGAAAACAGGCAAAAAAACCCAAAAAAGTGAATGGATTTTGCAGCACCTCTCACCATACCTAGTCCACTAAGGCTTTCCTTCATGAGGTTTTTGGATACAATATTTTGATACATCTAGTAATCCATTACATACAATAAACGACAAATACAAGAAATGGAACCCTAGAATTAACTACAAATCTTAGCAAGAATCCTAGATTCAGAAACCGTAATGATCTGCCAAGTGCCAATAACATTTCTTCATCGAAAATCATCATAACAGCCTCCTTTTTACACATCCACCCATTTATACTAACCACTTTTACTAACTCTAGCTTCCTCAATAACTTTACAAATACATTAAATAAGTTATGTCTCTATGTTTATTTTTTAACACCTTCTTACATTATGAACACACTAATAGATGAGGAGTCACGAAGGAAATTCCTGAATCTGAACAGTATGTTTCTCCATTTTGTTATAAGAAACTGTGTTAAACATGAAAAGTGATGAGATATCAAATTGATAAAACTCCACCAATCAAGAAATTAATATCCTTCCAGAATTCAAGTTCAATATAAAAACATGATCCATTAGATCAAGTATGCTTTAAAGAGATAAAAGGATTGCAGGGGGAAATAGCACAGCTTGTCTTTTGACACTTTATTTCATTTTTTTAAATTTTGAGATACTCCATCATAGGCTTAACAAAGATTTATTTTTAGTAGATTACAGAAAAAAAACTACTGATGATTGGAATAAACTCTAGAAAGTACAAGTATAAGACTGAAGATAAAACAAGAAACTTTCAAATTCAAAAGTTTCAATTTGTAGATAGCTGTTTAAATATAAAGATAAGGTAATATAAAGAACTAGCATGTGTCACCAGTATTACTATGATTTTTAAAAAGTAAATATCCAATTTAAATAAAATGAAAAAAAAGGATCAAAAGTTCATTATGCCAACTGCCAAGCTAGAAACTAAATTAAATTGACATGCCAAATAACATCTAAATTGCAAAGATAGTGACAAAATCAAATTTAGCACTTGAAGGATGGAGTGAAAGAAAGTAGTTTCAAAGGAAAATGAAACTAATAAGGACAATAAGATCTATTGCAATGATAATACATGATAGTACTTGAGGAAATTGCGATCCTGGTCCACACGGTTACAAAGGGAATATCAACTCATCAAGTTCACATCAAGCGCCTAGCAAACTATTCTAAAACAAGGCGGAAATAAAAAAATAAAAGGCACCATACTTCTACTTACGTACGTAGAGTTCGTATTTGGATATCTTGGTCATAAATGTCAATAGTTTTGCAGAAGCTACGAGCAACAGCTGCCTGGAGAAGTAAACAAGAAAATAAACACTGGGTAAAATTTCTTTTTGAATCAGACGACAAATATAGTGTTGTCTCTTATTCTTTATTGATCATAAGTGTTCAAAATTGACGAACAAGAAACTTCATATGAATAGCTTAAGTGTCCAAAAAACTGATTTGCTGATTGGAATTTATAGCAACAGGTCATAACATTACATCGGATCCATCAAAGAAATTAACGAATTATACAATTCATAATATGTCAGTTAAGATTATCAATTTTCAATCCTACAATAACTAAGCATCCAATCAGGATCAATAGTTACTTGAGTGTCTCAGTTTCTGCTTTGCTATGGTTTATATTGTATAGAGTATGAGAAATTATTGTAGATTTTAAATTATTAACTTTTTCTGCAAATTTTCTAGTATGCAAATAGGAAAAGTGCATTGTCATGATGACATCAAATGGAAAAAAAAATTTAACCAGGTAGAAAGCTCATCGGTACAGAGTATCCCTTTGTTTGGAGTCACGCTCATATAAATCTTCAAAAACATATAGAAATGGATCTTGTACCGTCACTCATCATCCATTGCTAAATTAGCTAAAATTTATTTAAATGGAACCATGTAACAGATAATCACCACCTGACGTACTCTCTCCGACGTTGAGAACTTAATAACTAGTCCCGCAACAAGTAAAAATTTAAAGATATATTTTAGACCAATCACAGATATGTGCATGACAATTTCAATGATGAAATCAAAGAAATAAAACATTATTTATATGTGAATCTTTAGCATTATGTAGTAATAAAATTAGGGAAAATATGAATAAAAGAACTAGAAATTTTAGTTTCAATAAAAACATTCTTTTATGAGGATAAGTCTAAAGATATAGACTAAAAAAACTCCAAAAGCCTAAAATTCATTCAGTAGAGAAACTAGATACCGTAGACCATTCACTCGGACTGAAGCATAAACCTGCCCAGCTACCTTCGCCAACACCGGCATCTCGAGGCAACACAGAATATGTTAGCCTTTCAACATCTGAAAAATTCATCATTGATAATGGAAAATCACATCCATCAATCTGATATTAATTCTGGCAAGGGTAAAGTACAGTATAGAATTTGTACATACATAATTTGTAAGTGTGTTGTGTGAGTTGTATATTGGGAATGTGCTGGCGTTTCTTTTATTTATATAATGTCAAAATCCTTCAACCTAAATGAAAGGGGGAAGCATTTGCTATGCTTTGATGCTTAGTAGTTTCAAACTATTAACTTCAGTAGCCTTGCACAATCCTACACGAAAGTCTTATATCTCGATAAGATAATGCTACGTTTACTTTTTTAGCATGTTCTCTCATTGTACACGCTAACGTGTCAAACTGTCATTAGTGCAACAAATATAATAAATAATTATTTTATTAAGATATGTTGAATGTACTTTAACCAGAACAATTATAATTTGATACATTCGCATGTACAATAAAAATATATATTAAGAACGTGAAACTAACATTATTCATCTCAATATGTCTTAAACTATGATTGTATCTAAGGCATTAGAAGTCCTACAAAAAAAAAATTAAGATTAAATATCCATACTCTATGGAGGCACAGACTTTAAAAAGGCTAAAATAAAAAGGATGTATGCATTCAATTGAAAAAAAAAAGGTTGCATAATCATAAGAAAGTAATGACCTTACCATTACCACTGGCATCTAATTTAGAAACAATAAGGTGACCATAAGCATCCACGCTCCCCAATATTATGCAATCCGAACCTGCATTTGGCAGAGAAGCCAAGAATAATCACACTGCTTAATATGCATGTGCATAAAGGCAGAATTCAGAAAGTTATTTTGATTAGTTCTCACTTTTTGTTAGCACTATACTCTGTATTTCAGAACGATGAGGACAGCGATTCACTACTGACGAGTCCAAAATCTTCAAAAAACAGGAAGGAAACAATTCAAAAACTAAACAATTGAGAAAAAAAATCCTAAAAGAACCACAAAAGGCACCTTAATTTTCAAAGTACAGTTAACATTACAACTGCGTATTTCATGTGTACCTTGGAATACACAGGGATTAGTAAGCTTTCTTTTCCTTTTAGAACCAAGGAATCGTCCACGGGTATCTGAACAAAACAAGCAGTTACATAAACAAAAAACAGTAGATAAAAGAACAATGTCGTTCTGCATGCGTACCTCAAGTCTGTAAATATGGGAACCGGAAGCAACGTAGACCGAGCAAGAAGTATCTGGATTAACCTAAGCAAGAACGAAAACAAAAACCTGAAAGATTAGACCGTAAATTACTTAAAAGATATGAAATCAGCAGCGGTGGAGGTATACAGACATGGAGGGATAGGCGAGTTGACTGTATGCATCCGGGAGATGGATTGGAAATGAGAGTAGACGGCACTGCCGCCTTTCTCAAACTCTTCGCTTCCAGCATTCTCAATTTTCCAGTACTGGCGTGCTCCCGCTCCCATTCGCCATTTTAGGAGCTTAATTAACTCGCGATTATTGCTGAACCGGTTTCCTCTCGGCCCAGTTAATTTTTTTAAATACATATCATCTTGTCATTTAAATAATTACTTATATTTTATTTATTAAATATATTTAAATTAATCAAATTACAATAGCATAAACCTGGCTTAATAAGGATTATGAGGGCTATCGATCGATAAATTTACGTTAAAATATTAACATCGAGGGAGTTGTATAACAAATCAATCACAGTACTCTTGTGAGTACGAGAATATAATTATGCTAAGTAGTTTTATCTCCTATAATATGTCTTAATTTTAATATTAAATAACGAGCTATGCATTATCGTCACATCAAACGAAACTAATTATAACGTACAAATGTATAGCAAAACAGAATAATTAATATTATTCATATAATAAATTGAATAATCAACAAGAATGAAACCAAAACAAAACCTAATCGCGTGGGCTATTCAATTACCCATTTTGAAGCAACGAAGACGATCACGTTTTGGGCATTATTTTTTTATTTGTATTATTTTCTTTTTTTCTCGTCAAAATTCAAACTAAATATTCAATTAATTAGAATATATAAATAATTGATTTTTAAAAATAGAAGAACTACTACGCGTTAGCTAAACCATGTTGTGAGTTTTAATTTAGTTATAAAATTAAAATAGAATTATTGCCTTGTTTGGCATTCCAATCTAGAAAAAGAAAGAAGTGAATAGGGGGAGACATGGGAGGGTAGTTTTGTCCTTTGAGTTCCTAGTTAGGTATTATTGTTATTTGTAAGACTAACAGGGGTATTTACGTTGAAAAGCCTCTATAAATGAAACCCTCCCGTCCAGGGCTCCCCGCCTACGTAGGCTGCGCGCATTTTCTCTCTCTGAAAATGCACAGAAGAAGTGATGAGTACCAAAACGATGCGTTTGCCACCTCGACGGGTCGTAACGCCTCTAAAAAAGCGCGAAGAGAGAGCCGCTCTCCAACCACCACCCTCGAAGCCGACCACCTCTGAGCCGTCGCCTCCGCCTAACCACCTCCTGGCGGGCTATTTGTCGCACGAGTTCCTGGCGAATGGAACCCTCTTTGGCCAGCCTTGGGACGCAGCTCATGTCGAGCTCTCGCGTCGTGGCTCAGTGGCCGGGACAAAGAAGAGAAGCAGGGCAGCCGAAGAAGCCGGAGCCGAAGACGAAGCGGAGCCGAGAGGAGTAGAGAAGAAGAAGAAGATGGAAAAAGAGAGGTACGTGGCTGTCGCTCATTTGTTGAGCAGTGATGGGGCCCACATCCCGGGCATTGTGAATCCTACGCAGCTTGCTAATTTCTTTCTAAGATAAGAAATTATTTGCACTACAAGGTTTAACACGTGGACGGTTAACAAATGCAGACATCGAAGAATTTTTTTTATTTTGTTCTAATTTATCTCGTAAAATTAATCGAATATTAAGAAAAGTTTAGATACCGTTTAAGGTTGTTTATTTTTAATTATCCACGCTGTTAAATATTAATTAATTAAGACAACTATTGTAGTTTTTAATTATATTTATTGAGGTGGAGGAGTTGAATACTAGATTCATACATTAATTGTCATTAAAAACTAATATTAAATGCTGGTAAAGTCTTGCATGATATTGTTGTTCCGGCTTGGTTGGTTTTGCTGGTTCGGTTTTTGTTCTCAATATTTTGGTTTAAATTTTGTGTCCGCTTAGTTCGTTTTGGGTCAATTTTGACCGGTTTATTTTTAGGGTTTATAATTTTAATATGATAATTACGTAAATAACATAAACTCAATTAAAGCATTGTACTAGTGCACCTAATCTTACAAGTGGAGAGATAAAATTGGCCTAAGTATGGTAAATTACGTGACACAATATTAATGCGCATTGGTATTGATTAGTAATTATGAGTTGTACGTCGATTAAGTTTCGGTTCGAATATCAGAGAAATCGAGATTATTGATTTGGCCCGGTCTATTGCTAGGCCATCATGACTCATGAGCGTAAACCGTAGTTAAATAAACTATTGGTTAGATCTGAGATCATTTATTTAATAAAAAATAAATAGGGGAAGGTTTGTAAATAGTGTAAACATAAAAATTACTCCGCCTGAGACGCCCATTTCTTCCGATTCGATCGTCGTTCTCTCTCTCTCTATCTGAGACGGTCCATAAGTTTCTCGAAAGGCACTGCGAGGGGTTGCTCAACCGACTTGCATCTCGTTCTCTTGCGTGTGCTGGGAAATGGCAGCAGCAGCAGTTTCGACGACTATATTCACGAGTATCAGGTTTTTTTCGATTTTTTTTCGCTTAGAAACACTTGATATACAGTTTTTGTTTTCTCATTTTGCACTGTGATCAAGGAGACTGGCCGGGAACTTAAATTGAGATCTTCTGAATAGCTTAGGAAATGGAATTAGAGTATTCGGAGTTGGTTTAGTATCGTGTATAGCCAATAATGTACGCTTCTTTTGTAATGCGCTTTGCCGTCAAATGGAGTTCATGCTTCGTGCTCGATCGACGATTTGGTATTCTGCTGAGCTAGATCACTAGGCGTGTTTTATCACATTCAAATTCGTCTGGCATATTTGTCGTCACCTGGCGTTAACTTTCTTTATTTTTGCTTTTTGATATCAGGGGCCGGCAGCTCACGGGGAAATACGGGATCGATGTGCCCAACGGTGCATAGATTATTGGCAATGTCCATGATCATGATCTACAACTGTTATTATTTAGCTTCCTGTTCTAAGTTGCTCTGATTTTTCTGTTCTCCAAATGTCAAAATATTCTGTGCACTTGCGTTCTTTGACTGTAGATCATGTCAGCTGTACAAAGTTATAAAACCACTAGGGTTTTTTTTTTCTACACGGGATAGATATCATACTTGTATTTTGCCCTGATTTTATTTAATCTTTCTTGTGAAGTTGTAGTTGAACTCATTCTTTTGTGCAGATCAATCCTGTTGTTGAGACATCCGATAAGCATCTTTTAGCAGCTGATGCTAAGTTGCCGCATTTTGTCAGAAACTAATTTTTACCCTCGGTGATCTAACTCAGGGAGATCGTTGCGAGGTTTGATTTTCCGTTTTCTTTGCATGAACTTGGGTATCTAGAAAAATACTGATGCTTCTGATAATTGAAATTACTTTCCTTTTTCATCTTTGAAAAGTTAATTGTAGTGACGTGACCTCCGTATAAGAAGCTAACGCCTATGGAAGTCGAACCCGGCGAGGATCTTCCCGAGGTTCCTATGAAAATCAAACTTGTAATATCGATGAATGTTAATTCCTAATTCAATATAAAATCAAATCAGGAAAATATAAATTCTATGCATTAACACAGAGAACAAGCTATGGTATAATAATACCTTTTATGAAAAATGATATTTTTTAATGTGGAAAGTGGGTGGGGTGGATAAGCCTTGTCAAGCCTGTCTGTTTCTTGTTCGCATGCCATTAATCTTTTAGGTGGTTTACTAGCTGGTAGTTAGTGTGTGCATTATAAGGTCTTGTTTTTAGAATTGTCAACGCTGCCAAACAGTTGATTACATTAAACTTAGTCAACTCTTGTCAACACTAGTCACTGTACATATTTTATCAAGACTGGGTAGGATAAACTTCTAATAATCAAATTTTAAATGATAAGAAGTAAGTTTTTACCAAGATTGGTCGGAGCATCTTTCACTTAGATTCTCCTCTTTCATCTGGCAATGGAGTGATATTTCTGTGCAGGATTATCCTTTGTGTAGCATGATGTGCCGTCAATCGATGAGCGGCGCACCGTGATC
>QAOC01046431.1:0-41790 GCA_003255005.1 Begonia fuchsioides
TCATTATAGATTTGATCATCTTTATTCATTCCTTTATAAAGAAAAAAGGAAGAAAATTCAAAACCTCTAGAATAGTTAACCTCAAAAGAAGGAAACATAGAAAAGGGAATCCAAAATTCCTTTCCTCTCCCCACTGAAAACAGGTGGCCTGGAAATGTATTCAAAGTATGTTAGTCTTACCTTTTGTGTAACAACCCGATTCCCGAGACGCCGCTTTCTACTTTATCTTACTTTACTTACTTACTTTGTCTTACTGTACTTTACTTCACTTACTCGCAGGCGGCCCGAGAACCTGTTTTTAACTTACTTACTTACATTACTTTGGTGGAAAACTCGTTACTTTAAATTTCTGAAACTATCTTTAACTTAGAAAATAGTTTACAAGGAAAAACTTCAAATTAAAACATACATACTCTCTTTGTAAACAAACGTTTGAATTCCACCTTTTATCAAAAATACATAAGCATTCAATAACGTAAACTTACAGCGGAAGACTATAGTTCAAACTTAAATACATTCATTTCAAAAGCTTTGAAATCCATCACACAAAATAAGGGTATACATTTTAATTACATCTTCAAAATTTTTTTATAAAACATCTGTGTGTGTCATACATCACTCCCCGTCGGTCATCGCTCAATAAACGGTATCATTTGAACACCCATCTGCTCTAACTTCCTGATCAGTCATCGGCACATTTTCCTCCATTATATTCCCTACATTACAAAGCCTAAACTATGAGCCTAAAGCTCAGTAAGAAACATAACTATAAAATGCAATGCATGAGTATGCTATGTCGTTAAAACAATGCACAATTTCATTCACGTTTCTTAGGTTTCATATTTTCTTTATCTTTGGAAATATTACAGGATCTCAAGAACACTTCATTCACCTACTTCAACTTCTACTGATCGTGAGCTCACTACTTTACTACTTGGAGTGCTCAGGCCTGTAATAACCATTTACTTTACTTTACTGTTCTGATATTCAAGTTCTTAATTCATCGGAGACGAAACATATTGGCGTCCAATACCACTAATCATATCTCGTTTACCTCCAACTACGTTGTAAAACTATGCATGAAAATAGTTCGTAGACATTTTGCAAAACTATGATGCATGACATGTGACTATGAAAATATCTCTTAAATCACATCACATAACATGAAAATAAGCATTCATCACCAAACATGTCATGCAACAAACATGCAGCACACATCAAACAATCATCCTAATCTTTGCAATGTAGTCTCACTTAAGGGCCAAATAATCTTAATGCTAACTTACCTTAGCTGCTTTCTTGGATCAATCCACTTGAGTCCCGCCTTAATCCAATAATTGACCTAAACATATAAATCATGTAAGGATCAGAAAGTGCATAAAGTCTTAACTTTCTATTCCATCTTCGAATAACTATAACTTCCTCGATAATGATTCATTCCTGATACTTAAGGTGTCAATTGTTCCTTAAGGAGTCTACTATAACTTCTTAGAAGACACCAATTTCAGAAAACTAAAGCATGTCAACTTATGTCGACAAAACAGAGAGCCTTCACTGTTTGAACAGTGATTGTGTCGACATAAACCATCTGGGGTCGACACAAGTCGACAAAACAGAGACTGTGTGCTCTTATCGGTCGACACAAACTACAAGGGGTCGACATATACTCTTCACAATTTCCGTACACTGACTTGCGACGCCCATAACTTTTTCTACATAGCTCCGAATCAAGTGATTCTAACGGCTATAAATCACTCTAAGAGTCTACTTTAACTCTTATGAAGAATATAAACTCAAATTCGTGATACAATTTGACCGAATCTCAAAAACACTAACCTTGCACATAATCAACTGATTTTCTAAGATTCTACTTGAAATCCTTCATTTTTATCCATCAAGTCAACCAATATCATCATATTATTCTTACTGAACCTAAAAGAAACTTAGAGGATAGAATAATACCTTGAACTTCAGCCTTCACGAATTTACTTGGGATTTCCTACTTCGCCTTTCTTGAAATAACTCACTCACTCACTCAAGGACACTTAAACTCACTATTTTTCTTTCTCAACACCTTTCTTCTTTGATGAATCTCACTCTCCTTCATGCTTAGGGAAACCAAACGGGAGAAAATGGAAGAAGGTTCGTGGCTGGGAGAAAGATATGGCAGCCCATGTCTTTTATGTTCTTTATTAACCATAAACAATATTTCCTTCAAGTCCACCGATGAAAACTCTACATGTTTTGGCTGACCATGCCTTATACTTCTTAATTAAACAACATCAAGGTCTCTCTCACGTCCATCCATCCGAATTCTCCACGTTTCGGCTGACTTTTCAACTTGAATCGGTGAGAATGTGTCGACCCCTCGTAAATCCTTGGGTCGACATAAAGGTTACATTGTGTCGACCCTTTGTAAATCCTTGGGTCGACCGAACTATACAATCGTGTCGACCCCTCCAATTTTCTGGGGTCGACCGAAACATACAATTGTGTTGACCCCTGCAAATTTCTGGGGTCGACCGAAATATACAATTGTGTCGACCTCTCCAAATTCCTGGGGTCGACCGAAATTTATGTGAAGGTAGTTCTTTCGTATATTTAACTCAACTCACTTCATTACTTTACTTAAACCTAGCAACCATCAAACAATCGACTTCAAACAAACACCAATCAAACTCAAACACTTGGGCCGGTGCACGGTGTGATACACCCCAAACAGAGTATTCTTATTCTAATTATTCGTAATCGTAACTCATCTACGTGTTTCTAATTTTTCCAACGTTCATAAGAAAAATCTTAAACACTTTCATTTTAAAATCATAAATTCTTAAAATAATAACGAGGGTTGTTACATTTTGCCTCCTTTCATCATCCTTCTTTTGAGGAGGAAAAGGAGAATGCCAATGCGTTTAAATAGGCAGCTTTAGGGGTTCCCTTCCGCTAAAATGACAATGTTTTCCTCTACTGGGCTTTCTGGTGGGCCCATTCTAATGGGCCTGCGGTGAGGCCCACAAAATGTTGTACTTCAACGACCAACAGCAAGCTCATCTTTCTCCGCGCCATTCTCTCACTTTCCTCGTCCTCTTCCTCTTCGGGTCATTGGTTTGAGATATGAGTGTGCAGTTTCATGTTCAAGCTTCCCCGCCTTCTCCGTTCTTCCGAAATTTTACGTCTTCTTTGAGGGCGGGAGTTCATTTTCGAGGATGCTCTTCTACATCTATCGGAAATGGTTTTCTATCTCTTCCATGCCGTCGGGGGAGCTTCTGTAGTATTTTGGAAGCGTAAGAAGCTCCGTGACAAATTTGCATTGCAAGAACAATCAGCTGACTCTTCCTCCTTTTGCATTGCGACAGTCATTTGAATGACTGCATGCATTATGTAAACACTGCAAAAATTGATGTGTAAAATTTTTTTATTATATTTTCGCGTTTGTTGACTAGTCAATTGTTGAACTTTTGGTTAGTAAATTTGTCGTATATGTCACGAGCGATGACTCGGTCAAATTAATTAAATTGGGGTATCTCGGGATAAAATTGAGTTACGATTTTTGAATGTGACGTAAAGACTGATTTTACAAATTCAGTGGGCACGTAATCGTAAATTTCTAGTGTAACGATAAGAATCGAACGAAAATAAAAACGTTACACGAAATAAATATTATGTTTTAATAATATTATATTATTTAATATAATATAATATTATTAATTATTATATTAATTTATAATATATTTAATGTCTTCTTCTTAAGCGAACAACCCGACGCCGCAACGGGAGAAAACGATCGCCGACAAACGACGTCTGGTTGACAAGATCAAAGTGTCAAAACGTCTGCAACGATGAGGGGAGCAATCCTCTAAAGCATTTTTAAAGGTAAACTCGTATTTTATGATAGATCTGAGAAAAATCGAGAGTTTACGTTTTCATTTCGATTTTTCAAATTTTAGTTTTTCTTTCAATTTTTGGTATGGATGCGCTCATCTCGTTGAGAGGAACGTTTTGACGTAGGTTTCGTCAAAATCGGAGACAAGAGAAGTCGTCGGTGAAAAATGAAGAAAAGAAAATAAAATAAAATAAAAATAATAAAAATAATAATAATAAATTAAATTACGTAAAAGTTAAAGTAAATTCAATTGAAATTAAAGTAAATTCAATTGAAATTAAAGTGAAATTCAATTAAATTAAATTGAAATTAAATTAAAATTAAATTGAAATTAATTTAAATTAAATTAAAATTAAATTGAAATTGAAATTAAATTAAATTAGATTAAATAAATATAATTTTATTTGACATTACATGTAAATTGATTTTAAACAAAAATGTGTTATTGCAGGATTTCTTAATTCAACATAAATCGAGATTTAATATTCTCGATTTCGACTTAATTTTTCAATGAATTAAAAAGGTAGGAGTTTTATATTAATACTAATTTTAAATGTTTAATTGTATTTATGTTATTATTATTATTGCAATTTATTGCATACTAATTTTAAATGTTTAATTGTATTTATGTTATTATTATTATTGCAATTTATTGTTATTNATTCCCCACCTCTCTTCTCTTTACTTCCCTCTCAATCTCACTTTCTAAATCAAACCTTAATTTTTACTTCTCCTTGTACTCTCTCAGCTTCTCGTGTTTGTCTCTTCTAAATTTATTTCATTAATTCAACAAACTATATTTTGATTATAATTCTTTTCGAAGTTTTTAATATTTAAAATTGATGTATAATAACATTTTTTGAGTAATTTTGGTAGGACTTAAACTCATACCCCATATGAGCTTTTGCTGAAGAATTATTGTGTAATATACGTGGATAGTGAAATTTTATCATTTTGAATCGACGCACTTTTAACGTCGACATATTTACTGATGGTAATGCTGAAGAAATTGTAGTTGATAATCTCGTATTTTTATTGGATGAATCATTTGAACAAACATTCATATCATTGCTTAAAAAGAAAAAAAAAAGTAAAACGTCAAATATATAAAATTATTTTAAAATAAAAAATAGTATAATTAATTGAAAAATAGAAAGCAGAGCTCAATGTAAATATTATATTAAACATTATTCATATGAATATGATAGCTCTACTAGCACCATGGGGATATTATAAAAACTGTCATATAGAAGAGCAAAAAAAGAGAAGACCCTACACAAATGCTCTTAAATACTAGTGCTATTGAATTTGATTGATTCACATAATTTGATGAGGGAAGTGAAGAATCAATTTTCAACCTAAGAAGGGGTGCTTTAGGTTGTCATGTAGCCGAGTGAAAGGAATGTTACGTCTAGATTGATGGTTGGCATTACTAAATCAAGAATCGGCTTAGTATCAGAACGTAGAATGCGCTGTGTATCAGGGTAGGGGAAAGGGATGGTTGTTTGTGGTCGAAGGGTGGTAGATGCAAAATGGGCGAGGATGGGTGGGCGAAGATGGTACGGGCATGACCGGCACCACGCGTGCACAGGGTCGAATTTTGATATGCGGTGTGCGTATACGATCAAGACGTGGTGAACGCAGAATGCGGAGTACGTGCTGAGGCGCAGGTGGATGGTACGTCGGGCTCATTGAGCGAGTGAGTAAGCGCACTATGAGAACAGAATCTAAGGACCCCAAGTGGGGCCCATGAACATCTTCAAGGCCGCGGCATGGCCGGAATGGTAGTTCTCTTAAGAAATGAGAGGAAGACGAGATTTGAAAGAAGTGTTTTCTTTTCCAAATCCAATCTGATTGTTACAATGCAAGTGCAATCCTATTTGTAGAATCCTAGAAGCATAAACCAAAAGACAATAAAGAAAGGTTACAAAACGAACGAACACAAAAACGAAGGGTCATGACCCTTAAATGTGGATGAATCTAGCTAAATGCTTACATGCTGATGAACCTAGACTAAACCTATGCTAAATGCATGGAGACAATGCCATTTGAATCTTGCACGCAACACTTT
This sequence comes from Begonia fuchsioides, assembly GCA_003255005.1. NCBI lineage: Eukaryota > Viridiplantae > Streptophyta > Magnoliopsida > Cucurbitales > Begoniaceae > Begonia > Begonia fuchsioides. Next base: position 5,955 of record QAOC01046431.1, read on the forward strand.
GAGATGAAAATGTGTGCTCCTTTTGATGGGTGGACTTTAGTGGTGAAGATGAAACCATCGAGCCAAGTGAGGCACGAGCAGGGAGAGATGAGCAAGCTGGTCTAGAGCTCTGAAACAAGGTGACCAGGTGCATGCACAATGGTCACATGTCGTGGCACGCACCGACTGTTATGGGCAAGCAGCATGAGAAAGACGGTCGAAAATGGAAGGACACACATGCTCACGTGAATGGGCTCAAAGGAACGAGTAGGAATGGTGTGGCACGATCGGGCAGGCACTGAATGGGTGTGAAGGAGATGGGCACGTTCTGAACGGGCTTGAACCTCTTACGATCGAGTCTCGATCATGGCTGGTAAAATCATGCAAAATTTTGTTCGGGTGGAGAGAAACGTAGCCGCAGTGCATCACTTATTTATTTAGCTCCCAATTACATTGTGATACGAGTTCGCCTAATCCTCTATAAATATATTCCAAGCTCGTCTCGACCAGCTTGATTGTTTTCTCATCTCTACTTTAAGTGTAGCTGAACGAAGTGTGGTTGGATAAGACTTTCCTAGTTTACTATGATTCCGAGAAGTAAAGGAGCCAACCAAGCAAAGTGGCAGAAATATATTTACTATGTATTTTTTGTTTGTAAAATAATTAAAGCAAAAAAGAATCATAGTAAACTTGATAAAATAGGTTAAACTTGTTTTACTAGTTATGTGAAATTGCAATTGATGCTCTATGGTGCTCGGTATTACGGTTAGATGATTATTTAATTAAGCTGAGATTAGTCCAATTGCTCATTGGTTTGATTTATCATTCTTGCTGAATTTTCATAATAAATAAAATAAATTTAACAAATTATAACGTAATATATGACCATTAAAATTGATTTAACTTGTTAAAAAACTAATTTTCACAATGAGCATGGATCTTTAATTCTTCCCTATTCTCCAATAAAATAAAAATATGAAAAACTAAATTCTTTCTAAGTACACTAAATTCTTCCCTATTCTCTAAGTACACTAAGTTTAACAAAAAGAAGTTCGTTCGTATTGAAATAAAGAAACGAGTAAATAGTGTGTAGGGTTTCTTTTACAACTAAAAATAAAAATGCACATAAAAACTAATAAAAATGAAAGAAAAATCAAATCTATAAATAGAAAAATTCCAATATATTCTCTTTTAAAATCTAAGGCAAAGTTGATTACGTTAACTTATTGATTATTCGATAAGTTTTTATTTTTTTGATAATGAATTTAATCATTCAATTTTCATTAGAAATACCATTTAAAACGAAGTATTTAATATTTTTATAATGTGTGTTCAANCTTTCTAATTATTGGTTAGGAGTAAAGTAATTCATAGGAATGGGACGCAGGACTAAACTCCCATGCTGACAAAGAAGCCACAGCAGTTGACTTTAGTAGCTCAAAACAAGAACCTTGTTGATGTCATCCTCGTCGTTCTTTCCAGTTCCTCTCTACCAATGTCCATTTCAACGCAACCCTCACTTCACTAAAGTATTCAGGCTTTGAAAATGAGCCTCCCATCTCCAATCCATGACAAAACGGCACCACTAAAAAATCAATAAAAGTGCATTTTGTCAAGTTTCCCTGGCATCATCAAAGTAGCTGGCCTGGCCGCTTCGACAATCCACGTACTTGGATAGAATATAAAACTATGGCACCATAACTATTCTTGCACGTAATTAATTGAGATCGTCTTTCTTGTTCAATCCAAAACACCCACAAAAGTCTCCCAATAACCAGAAGGATAGTATGCATGGCTGATCTCCAAAAGTTTGACTGCCATCATCCTGAAAAACAAGCGCTTTTCAACTCTACTTTAAGACAAAGCTGAATCGCAATGACTTTGCCGCCGCACCGTTTTCATTCAAGGGTAAACCCAAACCCTACTGTTTTTTAATGAAAATCTGCATTTTGATTTAGAGTTTTCAAGCATGGTTTCTCTGTCATGGCGTGTGAAAGTTGGATAGCATGACTCGCCGGACCACGAAATCAGGGAGCCACCGTCAGATTTCCTAATTGTTTTGAACCTTTTCAATTTGAATCCTGGCTGTGCAACCTAACAGGAGTCCCATCTTTCAACGATAGGCAACTAATCCACGTGCAGATTTGAGTATGAACGGTCAATCCATATCTCAGCCCACTTCTGTCTTTTTCTCCTCGATTGACTTGCTCTCTCGTTTGCTTTTGAAAAACATTTTTGACATTTGATTACTAGGGTAGCGTCATTGAGGAAAACATCATAACTCCTCAGGTTTGGAGAGCAATTTCCGCTCAATCTTCTTGGGTCATCCTCGTCTTCTGCTGGTTGGTTGATATGGTTGTGGCGTTCATTACTCGAGCCTCCATGGGTCAGGCAACCAGCTCATCGCGAGGAAAAGTGGCAAAGTCATGCCATCATTTCAATAATAAAACTATGTAGATAAATTTCTTAATTTGTTTCGACTTTGACACTCTTTCCAAGCAAATGCGACGTGTTATTTCAAATATAAAAAATGCAAGTAGCAGCTGCAATTGAGGACCAGGAGACGTCTACAATCCCCATATTAGCTGCATCAGCTGACTAGGAGGATCACATGTTGACTAATTTACACACAGTATACATTGGGGGAGGAAGACCTTAACAAAACTACAGAATTACTGAGGCAGTAATCCTAATCCAAAGATGACGAGTGAAAGAGAATAGAGAGATGAGATTTGAAAGGAATCTACGAAAAGCCAACGTTTAGGCCATGGGAGGCAGACAAATTGGAGAATTTCAAAGTCAAGCCACGGGACGGCCAGAAAAATGATCCCATCGATACGACCGCCGACCTTAGCTTTAACCGTAGAATGAGAAAAGCGGTCAAAGCTTTGCCGACGGAAGGCTTTTCCAACTAACAAACATAATTTATGGGGCCTTGGTTTCTTACACACATATCCGGTCAACACGTTCATCTTTTAATAAATAGCATTCGTGGATACACAAGGCAAGGTAAAAAGAAAAATAATTAACCTAAAGCCAATTTTAGAAAGCTGATTGTGATTAAACTTGTAAAGTAGGTTTAAAGAGTGTACATAAACCCTAAACCGTGTGGTAGGTTCCAAAAAGGTGGGAGTTGAAATGGATAAAGTTAAAGGCCATGCATGCAGATTGACAGCATCGTTCGAGGAAAACGAAGGTAAGAACAGACGAAGAAGACAAACATGGTTCTCTGCGAAAAGCATATGTGAAACGTGATTGGCTAGGTGGGGACCGCAGTTAACGTGGCTCATTGGGTATTGTTTGCGTGGAAAACGCTGTTCGGGCGGTGAAGGATCCAGCGGCGCTGACGCACCATCTTACGTAACTCTCGAACCCACTTACCTCTTTTTATATCGCGTCCAGATCCTCCGGTCAAAGACTTCATCTCTTCATCCTCGTCTTCCTCTTTGCTTTATTTTGATTATATGGACCGAGCATGGGGTCTTCCCCTACGTGATTCAGAATCCATCTCCCCCTTTCTCAACAAGCCTTCTCCTTCCACTCCTTCCTTCTCGCACCTTCACAACCATATCCCTAACTCGTCTTTTATGTTCGCCGGCGTTCAGTTTCCTCTTAAACTCGGCCACCTTGAAGAAGAAGCGGACCCACCCTCCCGTCGGAATCCCATGCTGTTAAGCGAGGTTGATTTCTTCTCTGATAAGAAAACGGTGGCTGAAAACATCCCGGAACGTGATAAATATTGGCAAGCCGGCAAAGTTACAGTCAAAAGAGAAAAGGACCACTCCTATAGACAACCGTCCGACTTGGATATCAATGTAAGCAGCACTTTCATGTAGATTTCCTAATTATATGTCATGGAATTCGATGATATCCGACTATCTACTTTTCCTGATTTGAATTTGATACGATTAGACTGGATTACACCTCTTAATTGCCAACGCTGGAAGCGATCAGTCCACGGTGGATGATGGGATCTCGTCAGAGGGCGATCACCGCCAAAAGAGAGCCAAAAATGAGGTGCGTACTGATATAACACGTTTCATCGTTTGGTCTTCTCTAGCTTCCAGAGGAAGGATTTCATTCTTATGTATATTTTCGCCCATCAGCTGGTTCAATTGCGAGTGGAACTTGAACGGATGAATTCAGAAAATCAAAAGTTGAAAGAAACGCTCACCCAGGTTAGCAACAACTACAACGCTCTACAGATGCATTTTCTGGCTGTAATGCATCAGCAAAGCACCAACCTCCTTCCTGAAATTGGAAAGCAACACGAAAATCTGGTAAAAGTAGTAATTTAGTCATCAAACTATATCGGTTTTAAATTCTTGAGACTGCTAACATCTGTTTGGTATCAGATTGAAGAAAAATCGGGTGAGAAAAAGGAAGTTCCGGTTGGAAGAAGAGTGGTGCAACGGCAGTTCATGGATCTTGGACCCAGTACTGCCGATGATCAAATTTCGCAGTCTTTATCTGATGAAAGAACGATTTCTGGGTCGTCTCTGAGCCAAGCAGAAGGAGGTGATTTAAAGAGAAGAATAAATGAGACTGAACCAGAACAGCCGAATGTGAAGGCATTAAAAAGAAGGGAAGGGAGCCCTGATTCAAATAGTTACGGTCCAAATAAGGCGAACTCGGCCAAACCCCTTGACAACCCGACGACTGAGGCCACCATGAGAAAAGCCCGAGTCTCAGTTCGAGCTCGATCTGAAGCCCCCATGGTAACAAACCAAGATCATTCCTGACATTTTCTTGAGTTTTTCTGCTGATTTAGTCGAGATCATCTGTTGTATACTTGTATTCTTTGGCAGATAAACGACGGATGCCAATGGAGAAAGTATGGTCAGAAGATGGCGAAAGGGAATCCATGTCCTCGCGCTTATTATAGATGCACTATGGCAGTCGGCTGTCCTGTTCGAAAACAAGTAATTCAGCACTCCTTCAAATGTTCATAACAAATATTTTAATTTTGCTGGTTGATTGATTGCNTGTAATTTTGGTAGGACTTGGAAGTAATCACAAATTCATACCTCATATGAGCTTTTGTTGAAGAATTATTGTGTAATATATGTGGATAGTGAAATTTTATCATTTTGAATCGACACACTTTTAACGTCGACAGATTTACTGATGACAATGCTGAAAATTTGTAGTTGATAATCTCGTATTTTTATTAGGTGAATCATCTTAACAAACATTCATATCATTGCTTAAAAAGAAAAAAAAAAGTAAAACGGCAAATATATGAAATTATTTTGAAGTAAAAGATAGTATAATTAATTAAAAAATAAAAAATAGAGCTCAATGTAAATATTCTATTAAACATTATTCATATGAATATGATAGCTCTACCAGCACCATGGGGGATATTATAAAAACTGTCACATAGACGAGTAAAAAAAGAGAAGACCCTACACAAACGCTTTTAAATACTAGTGCTACTGAATTTTATCGATTCACATAATTAGACGAGGGAAGTGAATGATCAATTTTCAACCTAAGAAGGGGTGATTTAGGTTGTCATGTAGCCGAGTGAAAGGAATGTTACGTCTAGATTTATGGTTGGCATTACTAAGTCAAGAATCGGCTTAGTATCGGAACATAGAATGCTCTGTGTATCAGGGTTAGGGGAAAGGGATGGTTGTTTGTGGTCGAAGGGTGGTCGAGGCAAAATGGGCGAGGATGGGTGGACGAAGATGGTACGGGCATTTGGGGTCAAATTTTGATATGCGGTGTGCGTATACGATCGAGACGTGGTGAACGCAGAATGCGGAGTGCGTGCTGGGGCGCGGGTGGATGGTACGCCGGGCTTATTGAGCGAGTGAGTATGCGCACTATGAACATCTTCAAGGCCGTGGCATGGCCGGAACGGTGGTTCTCTTAAGAAATGAGAGGAAGACGAGATTTGAAAGAAGTGTTTTTTTTCCAAATCCAATCTGATTGTTACAATGCAAGTGCAATCCTATTTGTAGAATCCTAGAAGCATAAACCAAAAGACAATAAAGAAAGGTTACAAAACGAACGAACACAAAAACGAAGGGTCATGACCCTTAAATGTGGATGAATCTAGCTAAATGCTTACATGCTGATGAACCTAGACTAAACCTATGCTAAATGCATGGAGACAATGCCATTTGAATCTTGCACGCAACACTTTGAGATGAAAATGTGTGCTCCTTTTGATAGGTGGACTTTAGTGGTGAAGATGAAACCATCGAGCCAAGTGAGGCACGAGCCGGGAGAGATGAGCAAGCTGGTCTAGAGCTCTCATGGTGAGGGAGGGAAAAATGGTGACCGGGTGCATGCACAATGGTCATGTGTCGTGGCACGCACCGACTGTTATGGGCAAGCGGCGTGAGAAAGACGGTCGAAAATGGAAGGACACACATGCTCATGTGAATGGGCTCAAAGGAACGAGCAGGAATGGTGTGGCACGATCGGGCAGGCACTGAATGGGTGTGAAGGAGATGGGCACGTTCTGAACGGGGTTGAACCTCTTACGATCTAGTCTCGATCATGGCTAGTAAAATCATGCAAAATTTTGTTCGGGTGGAGAGAAACGTAGCGCAGTGCATCACTTAGTTATTTAGCTCTCAATTACATTGTGATACGTGTTCGCCTAATCCTCTATAAATATATTCCAAGCTCGTCTCGACCAGCTTGATTGTTTTCTCATCTCTACTTTAAGTGTAGCTGAACGAAGTGTGGTTGGATAAGACTTTCGTAGTTTACTATGATTCCGAGAAGTAAAGGAGGTGTGGAAACTTAGGGAAATTGTTGTGTGCTTTCACTGACGTAAACAGGAGTATAAATACAAGAATACAAACGGGCCAAGTTTGGCCCACAACTAACCTAGACCTAATTACAGGAGACTCAGTCAACACTCCTCCTCAAGTTGGCGCATGAATATAATGAATGCCCAACTTGAATAACAAAAATTCAAAAGTAGGTCTAGAAAGTGCTTTAGTAAACAAATCAGCGAGCTGAAAACGCGTAGGAACATAATGGGTAGAAATCTCACGACGCTGTACACAATCGCGGACAATGTGGCAATCAATATCAATATGCTTCATCCGCTCGTGAAAGACTGGATTAGCTGCAATGAACAAGGCCGATTGATTGTCGCAATAGAGGGGTGGAGGATAATAACATGGGACATCAAAACACCCAAGAATGTGTCTAATCCATCGAATTTCGGAACACGTATTAGCCATGGCCCTGTACTCAGCTTCAGCAGAGGATCGGGAAACCGTCTTTTGTTTCTTGGTCTTCCAGGAAACAGGTGACCCACCTAAAGTAATATAATAACCACTCACAGAACGACGGGAGAGCGGGCAGCTTGCCCAATCTGAATCACAATACACCGCAATCTGGAAGTTACTATCAGCACGAAGAAGTATACCTCGGCCAGGATGCCCTTTGATGTAACGAAGAACACGCATGGCTGCTTGAAGATGGTCGAGTCGGGGAGCATGCAGAAACTGGGATAATATATGGACAGAGTAGGCAAGATCCGGGCGTGTAATAGTCAAATAAATCAGGCGTCTGACAAGACGCCTATAGCGTGCCGGATCGCGAATCTCCGCGCTGGTCGAAAGCCCCAGGCCGTGATTCGGCTGAATGGGTGTGTCGACAGGTTTGCATGCTAGCAAGCCGGCTTCTTCCAGAATATCCAGAGCGTATTTGCGTTGACATAATACCAGTCCAGTGGAAGAACGGGCGCACTCAATGCCGAGAAAATATTTGAGAAACAGCTGTCCAAATATTTTTTAAATGAGGAACACAGGTTAGGATTATTACCTGTAACCAAGATATCATCAACATAAATCAAAAGAGCAAGAGTATCGGGCCCTCGGCGAAGAATAAATAAAGTGTGATCCTTGTGAGGTTGACGAAAGCCATAACGACGAAGTGCACACGTAAGTTTTTCAAACCAATTGCGGGGAGATTGCCGCAAGCCATATAGTGATTTCCGCAAACGGCAAACCTTGCCTGGATATAAATGAGAATAACCGGGGGGAAGTTTCATATATACCTCCTCCTGAAGATCACCATGCAAGAATGCATTATTTACATCCAGCTGGTGAATATCCCAGCGTTTTGCCACTGCGATAGATAACAGAATACGGACAGTCCCCATTTTTGCTACAGGAGCAAAAGTATCTGTATAGTCGGTGCCCGACTCCTGGTGATTGCCCAATACTACAAGACAGGCCTTGTCACGTTCCTTAGAACCATCAGAATGATACTTGGTTTTATAGACCCACTGACAACCCAATGCATTCCGTCCAGGGGGAAGATCTGAAATGTCCAAAGTATGATTATTCTCCAAGGTCGTGATTTCCTGCTGCATAGCTACTCTCCAAGAATCATGTTGAACGACGCTACGAAAAGACGTAGGAGTCTCAGTAGCGGAAACAGCAGCAAGGAAACCACGGTACCTGTCATGTAATTTATGATAAGAAACAAAATTAGTGATAGGAAATCGAGTACCTGAACGAGGAGTGGAGGGGATGCCAGTAACGAGTGGTACAGATTGTGCAGAATGACAAATGTACTCCGACAAATAACCAGGAGGACGACGGGAGCGAGATGTCGCACGGTCCGGCCCTGCAACCGGAGCCGTGTCGGCTATCGGCCCAGAGACCGTGGGAGTCGAAAGGGCTGTTTGGGTAGGGGCTGTTTCGGGAGCTGTGTCGGCAGGGGGGTTGGTCGACGAGGTGACCTCGACTGGGTTGGGGAAGTCAACGTGAAGACCCGGGACTGGAAGCATGGGTGTTGGGGAGGTCGACAAGGTAGTTTGAAACGGAAAAACGGACTCGTCGAAGGCAATATCCCGGGTATTAAATATACGATGGGTTTCAAGATCGTAAACCCGCCAACCTTTAGTGCCTGTAGGATAACCTAGAAACATACATTTGGTACTGCGTGGAGCAAATTTATTGGTGGGTCGTTGGATATGGCGGACAAAACATAGACAACCGAAAACACGAAGATGATCAAGGGAAGGAGGTTTGGAATTAAGAATATCATAAGGTGACTTACCCCCAAGAACCCGACTAGGTGTCCGGTTGATTAAATAAACTGCAGTACGGACACACTCACCCCAAAACTCCAAGGGTAGAGACGCCTGAAACATAAGAGAACGGGCGACGTTGAGAATATGGCGGTGTTTGCGTTCAACACGACCGTTCTATTGAGGGGTACCTACACAAGATGTTTGAATGGACACACCCATTTCGAGATAAAATTGGCGTAAAGCCTGTAATGGAGTGTACGTTTTTCAGGCCCCATGTTTTGTGTCTGCTTCTAGTGTCGATCAAGTCACCCTCCTCCATCGGCGACTTGGTCATCCTGCACCCCCTATTTTATGTTCTCCACCTTTCAATAAACCTTCCTCTAGTGTCAAAAAACTAGAGTCTTGTGAGATTTGTTTTTATTCAAAACAAACTCGGTCTGTTTTTCCTATTAGTGCCAATAATTCAAGCTCTTTATTTGATATGATACATTGTGATTTATGGGGACCTTACCTTCCGTGCATTTCTACTGGTTCTCATTATTTTTTAACAATTGTTGATGATCACTCTCGTGCCGTATGGGTCTATCTCATCATTGATAAAAGTGAAGTCACCAGTTGTTTAAAACAATTTTTCTCTCTTATTCACACCCAATTTCATAAGGTCATTAAAGTTGTTCATTCTGACAATGGCACCGAATTTTTGAATAACCCTTTACGCTCTGATACCATGTAGAAACTTAGGGAAATTGTTGTGTGCTTTCACTGACGTAAACAGGAGTATAAATACAAAAATACAAACGGGTCAAGTTTGGCCCACAACTAACCTAGACCTAATTACAGGAGACTCAGTCAACAGGAGGCAACAAGCAAAGTGGCAGAAATATATTTACTATGTATTTTTTGTTTGTAAAATAATTAAAACAAAAAAGATTGGAACAAGTAGAAAATGAAATTGATAAAATAGGTTAAACTTGTTTTACTAGTTATGTGAAGTTACAATTGATGCTCTATGGTGCTACGGTATTACGGTTAGATGACTATTTAATTAAGCTGAGATTAGTCCAAATTGCTCATTGGTTTGATTTATCATGCTTGCTGAATTTTCATAATAAATAAAATAAATTTAACAAATTATAACGTAATAAATGACCGTTAAAATGAGATTTAACTTATTAAAAAACTAATTTTCACAATGAGCATGGATCTTTAATTCTTCCCTATTCTCCAATAAAATAAAAATATGAAAAAATAAATTCTTTCTAATACAAATTAATAAGAAGTTTAATTTCAAACACGATTAATCAAACAAAATAACGGGGTTCATAAAACATAAAAATTACACTCAATTTAACAAAAAGAAGTTCGTTCGTATTGAAATAAAGAAACGAGTACAAAGTGTTTAGGGTTTCTTTTACACCTAAAAATAAAAATACACATAAAAACTAATAAAAATGAAAGAAAAATCAAATCTATAAATAGAAAAATTCCAATATATTCTCTTTTAAAATCTAAGGCAAAGTTGATCACGTTAACTTATTGATTATTCGATAAGTTTTTATTTTTTTGATAATGAATTTAATCATTCAATTTTCATTAGAAATACCATTTAAAACGAAGTATTTAATATTTTTATAATGTGTGTTCAAACATTTTTAGTTTCGTTTGAACTGAAGTTAAAATAAGCTGTTTTTTTTTTAAATTGAGTTGTACGTCATTTTCGGTTTAAGTTCACCGAAACACATATGTAGACCGGAAGAGATATCTGGTCGATCAAAAATGCCCAAAAATATCAAGCCACAAGAAGGGCAAACCGAAATCACAAAAGTGTTGACCGAAATTGCAAAATGACCAACCAAAAGCATAAAGGGTCGACCGAAACTGTAATGGAAACATTTTTCTCTTTACGACTAGTCGACATGGTCAACCGGAATGCCATGGTTGATCGAAAACCTCTCCAAATTCAAAACTATAAATAGAACGAAGATAGCTCAAAAAAGCAAGATTTTGGCTCGAGAAAAGAAATGCAGAAGTGCTACCAAATTTTTCACTCACACTCAGTGCTCTATTACTCGAGTTTAAAATTGTAAAATCGTAACCATGTTGTCAAGCGATTTATTTTTCTGAGTAAAAATTGTAAAGTAAGAATGACTTTCTTCGAAAAGAAGAGTCAAACAAAGTAAGAGTGACATCCTTCTAAAATAAGAGTTATTATAAAGTTTGATTGACATTATCAATGATGGTTTTTTCGATTGAAAAATGAAAGAATATTCAAAGTGTGACCTTGGAGTGCGAATGTAGGTAAATATTGGGTCAAACTGCATTATCAAATAAGTTGTATGAATCCATCAACTTGAGTACTAACAAAGAATAACCAAGATCTTCTATTTTTATTTATCTTTCTAATTTTTTATTAGGAGTAAAGTAATTCATAGGAATGGGACGCAGGACTAAACTCCCATGCTGACTAAGAAGCCATAGCAGTTGACTTTAGTACAAAGGTTGATGAGTACCAACACTGACTGTGCACGTTTGGATGTGACTCCAACTCGCCAACTCGCCATGCAATCCTCAGAAAGGTTGATGAGTTGAGTCCTGGGATGATTGTGCACGTTTGCATGTGACTCCAACTCGCCATGCAAAGTAAACTTCAATTGGGTTCGGGTGCGAGCTCGAGTCTGGCGGTCTCAGTTTTAGGTTGCAAATTCGCCTCTTCACCATGTCAAGTTATCACGTGTTTTGGTCTTGTTTGATCCTCTAAAGTTGGCTTAAAAATGTATAATTCTTCAATTAATTTTCATGCAACATTAACAAACATATTAGAAAAATTCTGAATTCAGGCTCTGGTGATTGCTCTACTTGATATGTCAATTTGTGGCATGTCAGGACCACTCCGACAGACAACCGTCCCACTTGGATATCAATGTAAGCAGCACTTTTATGTAGATTTCCTAATTATATGTCATGGAATTCGATGATATCCGACTATCTACTTTGCCTGATTTGAATTTGATATGATTAGACTGGATTACACCTCTTAATTGCCAACGCTGGAAGCGATCAGTCCACGGTGGATGATGGGATCTCGTCAGAGGGCGATCACAGCCAAAAGAGAGCCAAAAATGAGGTGCGTACTGATATAACACGTTTCATCGTTTGGTCTTCTCTAGCTTCCCGAGGAAGGATTTCATTCTTATGTATATTTTCGCCCATCAGCTGGTTCAATTGCGAGTGGAACTTGAACGGATGAATTCAGAAAATCAAAAGTTGAAAGAAACGCTCACCCAGGTTAGCAACAACTACAACGCTCTACAGATGCATTTTCTGGCTGTAATGCAACAGCAAAGCACCAACCTCGTTCCTGAAATTGGAAAGCAACACGAAAATCTGGTAAAAGTATTAATTTAGTCATCAAACTATATCGGTTTTAAATTCTTGAGACTGCTAACATCTGTTTGGCATCAGATTGAAGAATTGGGTGAGAGAAAGGAAGTTCCGGTTGGAAGAAGAGTGGTGCAACGGCAGTTCATGGATCTTGGACCCAGTACTGCCGATGATCAAATTTCGCAGTCTTTATCTGATGAAAGAACGATTTCTGGGTCGTCTCTGAGCCAAGCAGAAGGAGGTGATTTAAAGAGAAGAATAAATGAGACTGAACCAGAACAGCTGAATGTGAAGGCATTAAAAAGAAGGGAAGGGAGCCCTGATTCAAATAGTTACGGTCCAAATATGGCGAACTCGGCCAAACCCCTTGACAAACCGACGACTGAGGCCACCATGAGAAAAGCCCGAGTCTCAGTTCGAGCTCGATCTGAAGCCCCCATGGTAACAAACCGAGATCATTCCTGACATTTTCTTGAGTTTTTCTGCAGATTTAGTCGAGATCATCTGTTGTATACTTGTATTCTTTGGCAGATAAACGACGGATGCCAATGGAGAAAGTATGGTCAGAAGATGGCTAAAGGGAATCCATGTCCTCGCGCTTATTATAGATGCACTATGGCAGTCGGCTGTCCTGTTCGAAAACAAGTAATTCAGCACTCCTTCAAATGTTCATCACAAATATTTTAATTTTGCTGGTTGATTGATTGCGAACGATGATGGAACAGGCTCAACGCTGCGCTGAAGATCGGACAATTTTGGTGACAACGTACGAAGGAACCCATAATCACCCTCTCCCACCAGCTGCTATGGCCATGGCTTCCACCACAACTGCGGCTGCTACGATGCTACTTTCTGGGTCGATGCCAAGCGCGGATGGCTTGATGAGCCAAAATTTACTCGCAAGGGCCATTCTTCCTTACTCATCAAACATGGCTACAATTTCAGCTTCTGCTCCGTTTCCGACTGTCACTTTAGACCTCACTCACTCACCGAACAACCCAATCCAGAGGCCTCCCCCCACCCAGCTCCACCTCCCGTTTCCGGGACACCCACATCAAATCCCTCCTCCCGTTTTCGCCCAACCGCTGTACAATCAATCTCAGCTCTCCGGTCTTCATCTCTCCGGCCTTGAAGTCGGTTCTTCTCGGTTATCAGACCAAACTCTACTGCCTCAATTGCACCAGTCTCTTATGCCTCCATCATATTCCGACTCGTTGAATGCTGCCGCAGCTGCCATTGCGGCTGATCCAAACTTCACCGCTGCTCTTGCTGCGGCGATAACTCCATTATCGGCAGCTCTCAGTCAAACTATGGGCACACAAATATTGCTTCAAGCAATGGCGATAACAGCAGCCAGAAAGTTAATAACCTGGCAGAAATGTAGAATATAAATTTTTTATCCACTTCCGAAGGTGTTTTGATTTTCACCCTTTTTTCTTCAAAATTGATAGATACCGCTAAAGGGAAAACATGTTCATAGTTTTTTGTTGTAGAGAGGGAAGGTTTCAAAGCTGGAACTTCAATATTCTTTCTTACAATACCAGGTTTTCTTTGTATAACCTCTCTCCTCCTTATTTGGCAAGCCAGTAAATACAATGAAATCTACTTTCACTGATCTCTCCTTTTCTTCGGAAGTGTGGATACCTCTCTCTCTCCTCTCGTGGAGGGGCGTTGACTGTAGAGAGAGAAATTGTTGAATGAGATGCTTTGTTTCGCCCGGCGTCCGCATATTCCGAGTCAAGATATTTGGCGTCTCAGTCTTTACACGTAATGTATCATTGAATATAAAAGAAAAGGGTTAACTTGAGAGAGATTTGCCAGGTTTGGTTTAAATGATGCACGAATAGAAAAGAAAAAAAAGATGGAAATTTCTGGAAAGGTTTGAAAGGCAGGCAAGCATCTTTGACTTTTCGCGTAGGTTAAGGGTTGATGAAGTCAAAAGATGGGAGTGTAGCAATAATTTGGAAGACGTGACGTACTTTTTCTACCGTACAAGTCAACGAGTGTGGTTGTCTTGTAAAAACCAAAAGTCTTAACTCGAAATTAGCCCAGAGGCTACAGACAAAAAGAAGAAGAATACGACGAGCTCTCTAGTAAAACTCGTCCGAACCGTTAATCATATAGTCTTTGTTATTATTTTTAAAAAACTGTTATTTATTAGACTTGATAATTTTTAGTAGTAAAAAATCGTGAAATAAGAACTGAGATAATAGGTCTAAAAAATTCTAAAATCAAGTAAAATTCTACTCAACCTCTAATAAAATCAGAAATAAATCTTAAAATTGGTTATAAACTCACTCGATTACTTAAAATCTTACTCAAATATAATAAAAATATATATTTTATTGTTATGTTTTAATTTTTGTAAATATAAAATAAAAACATATAAAAACTGGAATGAAACAAGAACCATTGATTTTAGTGCCGGTTCTAAAAATTTCGAAATGTGAGTTCCGATTCCGAACGGTCGTGAACCAACCTTTACCTACAGCTAATAATGTCCCTGTTCTCCTGGTATTATAACAGTGTGTTTTAGTTTGGAGAGAATCTTTACACATTTCTTCTTAAGTTTATGGTAAAAACAACTGAAAAGCTCATCTTACACCGCATAAATTTTATCATCTCAAGCAACATAGGACTGTGCAGCCTCATTGGTATGCTCACAGACAAAAACATAGATGATAGTCCATAACCTACCCCCGTGGTCCAGAACTAGAACAAGTGGATGCCTTTTACGTGTAAAAAAAAGGAACTTTGCAGACTGGGAATCACATTCATTCGGAGTGTTGGACTGATCCATCAGCAGCCATGAAGTGTCTTGGCAGGAAAAAGAATAGACTTGGCGTGGCGTAGAAAGAAATGGATTTGCTGACACCAACTGCTACGTTACTTTAATCCATGGCTATGGCTCTCTCTTAACATTTCTTTTCCTCTTAACTCAGCCCTCATATTCTGCACCTGCAATGCTTGTTCCAACCCACTGTCATTATCATACCGGCGACCCATCACTTTCCTTCTCCCCCTGAAAAATCGAATATAAGTTTCCCTTCTGCTTCTTTAACCATCACTCATTCGTCTCCGATGATGTTGGATCCATCCGTTTAGCTTCAGCTACGCTTACTCTCTTCGAGGGATCCTTTTTCTCTCGTTTGGTTGGNTACTTTAATCCATGGCTATGGCTGATGGCTCTCTCTTAACATTTCTTTTCCTCTTAACTCAGCCCTCATATTCTGCACCAGCAATGCTTGTCCCAACCCACTGTCATTATCATACCGGCGACCCATCGCTTTCCTTCTCCCCCTGAAAAATCGAATATAAGTTTCCCTTCTGCTTCTTTAACCATCACTCATTCGTCTCCGATGATGTTGGATCCATCCGTTTAGCTTCAGCTACGCTTACTCTCTTCGAGGGATCCTTTTTCTCTCGTTTGGTTGGTTTTTCTGTGCTGCATTTGGAACTACTTGTGGCGATGGGAATCACATTCAAAGATCTTGCTTTGTCTCTTTTTCTTTCAAAACTCTTCTTTTATGTAGCTGCCTCTTTGTCCAATGATTGCTTGGTCAGGATTGGCCTCAAAAGGATCAAATTGGATCAGAACAACGGGATTGCGGACTACGAGGAACCAGAGTCGCTCCATGACAATGTTCGAGATCCGGGAGATTCTCATATAATTGCATTAAAGAATTACTTGGACGTTCAGTACTACGGAGAAATTTCGATTGGTACTCCTCCCCAAAAGTTCACAGTAGTTTTTGATACCAGTAGCTCTAATTTATGGGTGCCATCAACAAAGTGCCGCTCGGTAATCCCGTCAATCTTCTGTCGTGGACATAAATTTCAAGAGACAGCATCAGAATGATTTAATAATTGAAAGGTTTTTTTGGCTTTGTCGCAGGTTGCTTGCCATTTTCACGCCAAGTATAAATCAAGTCAATCGTGTACATACAAGAAAAATGGTTAGTCAGTCCATTTCTTATCCACGGCTTCCAATGTTTACGTCATTATGTATGTTCTGCTAATGTTGACCTGTTTGACTCACAGGAACCTCTGCTTTTATTCAGTATGGTACGGGATCTATTTCTGGCTTCTTCAGTTATGACACTGTCAGAGTTGGCGATATGGTTGTAAAACATCAGGTGAATGGATTCTTTCCTTTTTCAAGTAAGTCGGTCCTATCTCCAACGATACTAATGCATTACTATTCGATTCTTTTCAGGAATTCATAGAGGCGACTAAAGAGGGTAGTCTCTCATCTTCAGTGGCAAAGTTTGATGGCTTGCTAGGCCTTGGATTTCAAGAGATATCTGTTGGAAATGCTGATCCAGTGTGGTATGGAAGTTAAACCATATATTCTTTAGTTTCTTGCTTGGGGTTGGAAGTGAAGCGTGGGTGGATGTCTCAGGTACAACATGCTCAAGCAAGGGCTTGTCAAGGATCCAGTTTTTTCGTTTTGGCTGAACCGAAAGGCTCAGGAGGAAGAAGGGGGGGAGCTCGTGTTTGGTGGGTTTGACCCAAAACACTTCAAAGGAAAACACACTTATGTCCCGGTGACGCAAAAGGGTTATTGGCAGGTCAGTTGTGAAAGTTCTTCAGCCTTTGCAGCCTAATTTAATTATCCTACCATGTTCTCTCAACTTTCCATTTGTACGTATTTAGTTCAACATGGACGATTTTCTCATTGGTGGTAAACCCACGGGTATGTTTCTTCTTGTTTCATTTTTCTCACATACCCATCAAGAAACCTATTCTGAACAAAGTCAAACATTGTCCGTTAGGATATTGCGGCTGTGGTTGCTCCGCCATTGTAGACTCTGGAACATCTTTTCTGAGCGGTCCAACGGTATGTGCACGGCTTTTCTCCACCGCTTTGAAACGGGGTGTGGCTCTCTCTCATCTCCTCTACTTGGATTCAGAGTGTTGTTTCCATGATAAATAAAGCTATCGGCGCCACTGGATTCGCCAGCAGGCAATGCAAGGCTGTCGTTGCGCAGTATGGAGAAGCCATTATTGAACTGCTGTTGGCTGAGGTCGATAATTATCTGTCAAAATGTCAATTATTATGTCACTTTCAAGATGAAATTTTCTATTGATTTTGTTTCATTCAGGCGCAACCAAAGAATATATGTTCTAAAATTGGATTATGTGGCTTCGATGAAACTCAAGATACTAGGTCTGGCTGCCTCAGAACATTGTCTTTTGTGGATAACTCCCCCCTAATTATACTCACTGGTTGAGCTTAAATGTTTTGAAGCATGGTCATCGAGAGCGTAGTTGCTAAAAGCAGGAAATCATTCACAAGAGATGCCAAGTGCTCTGCGTGCAGGATTACTGTAGCATGGCTGCAAAACCAGCTGAGG
This sequence comes from Begonia fuchsioides, assembly GCA_003255005.1. Lineage (NCBI taxonomy): Eukaryota > Viridiplantae > Streptophyta > Magnoliopsida > Cucurbitales > Begoniaceae > Begonia > Begonia fuchsioides. The sequence goes on from QAOC01046431.1 coordinate 23,688, forward strand.
GAGAACAAGACTAGAAACAGCATTATAAACTACGTGGAGGAGGTAGCTTAGAAGCTTTTCGATTACTTGAACATATCCTGTCAGGCTCCATTGCTTTCCACCAATAATCCCACCCTCCATGTACGTTCCTCAGCTTTGCGATCAAATTCCCAGCCCCGTGGGAGAAGTTGACTGCGGAAGCCTATCTAAAATGCCGACTGTTTCATTCATCATTGGTGGCAAAAGTTTTGACCTTACCCCGCACCAGGTACTACTGCTCAATCGCAAGAGTTCACATTTTTTAACTCTTGTTGGGATCTCAACTGATGCTAAGAAGTTAAGAAACATGAAAGTTTTGCTGTGATGTGATCAGTACATAGTAAAGATGGGCGAGGGATCTTCGGCCCAATGCATCAGTGGGTTTACAGCTTTGGATGTTCCTCCTCCTCGAGGACCCTTATGGTAATTTTTCAAGCTTTTCCGATTTCTATATCAGTAGACAGCATTTTCATGCATCCCATACGCAGGGTCTTGGGGGATATCTTCATGGGTCGCTACCACACCGTCTTTGATTTTGGAAACCTGCGAGTTGGATTTGCTGAGTCAGCATGAAGAAACAATAATCAAATTAGCGCCAGTTTATGCTCCCTTCCGGTGCCCATCCTTATTAACTACATTTCATTTGTATACAGATAACATTAAGAACCTAGTACTGGTATGTTTAAGCATTTCGTGTGATTTCATCGTTCATAAATCTATGTATCAAAGTTCAGATTTGGGTGATAAGGCAGCAATTGGTTGAGATTTGCTGCCTAGACAGGTGATGTAATCCAGATAATAAGCAGTTTGGTCTATGATTTATCATTCTTGGACCACGATAAGATCCTAGAAACGAAGAGATATGAGAAGCAGAGAGACAGTGTAGGCGATCGGGGGAAGTGAGAGGGGCCTGCAAAGGATAATAAAGGGTTGTCGAAGCCATGCTTTATCATAAAATAAACCCACTTTATTTTCCAAACACGCAGGCCGACATTAACCTAATACCTAACATAATCGTAAGGCACAAAGTTGAGGAATTGGTTAAAGCATAGAAGCTTGTCTTCTATTGGACCATCGACCATGTAGGGACGGGTTACTCCTAGTAGCTCTCGTCATGTCATCAATACCACACCATCACTTGGCCTTCCAGTCATAGCCCGTTCTTCTTAAACTTAGGGTCTCTTCAAGCAGGAATAAAACAAAAATTATCCAGAAATATGTTAGGAATAAAACACAAACAAAAATTCACATAGAATTAGGAGTAACTGCATTCAAGTAAGGAACCCAGAAAGCTCACTAGTGTCCGAAACACAGGGAGCTCTCGGCTGGGCTCTCCTCCTATATCTCTTTCAACCTTAGTTCAAAGAGGTTCCCGAGAATCGTTTGAATCCTATAAGTCTTTTAACGCATCCAGACTTCATAAGAGAGTTGGAGCCGCTCAAATAAAGCCTGAATGCGACGACAACAAAAGTGTAATTTAAAAAATATGAAGCTGGTGGAATAACTACTAGGAATTTTCAAGTTTATATTGAGGTGATGGATATCACGAATAAATGAGGTTCATTATTGCTGACTGCAACTGATCGCTATCCCTCTCATGCTCCTTTCGAATAAAGGCTAATCATTGTAAGAATACGTTATATACTGAAATGAAAATTACAGATATTACAAGGTTATGAGGCAATTTTCTCTTACCTAGAATACAGTTGAACAAAAACGGTGAACATCAGCTACTAACCGGAAGAACTTCTTTCAAGGTGTGAAAATACTAGCTTATACTAGCTTATAATACAGTGGAAGAACTTCTTTCAAGGTGTGAAAATACTACAAACTAAACGAGAGACTATCAGCTAGAGAGTTCAGAGAAAGTGACTTTACTTGTGGGAAGAAAAGACTGGTGGTCTCCGGAAGAGAATGCTGGAGTCGTCAATGAAAGCTTCAGGCGCCGACAGAAGTGATTACCTATTGATAATAGAGAGAATCTGTTTTACACAATTGAACCAAATACTTTTGTGAGCTAATGCAAGTTAACTGGGGAAAAGATAAAATATTCGTCAAACAAAGGTTTTTTACGGCGAAGCGAAGCTCCCATATTTATTTATTCCTATGTTTGTCTCTTTTTTTTCTCTTTCATGTAAACTAATTGTCTTTTGGTTAGATTAGAAAGTATTAAATTAATAAATTATTATCGAATGGAAGGGTTTTCTTGTTACTTATTACTTAATTTAATATTTTTTTATTGTCTAACTTATTCTGTAAATGTCGCTTGAATAATGTCTAGGATTCTATTTACCATGGTTTAATTGCAAGAGCCATTGATTTATCCGGGTGGAAAAACTGACCGGATTAATATATCGGTCCAAACCACAATTGTTTGGTCCGGTTCTCATAAGTCTTGATCATGAACAGCCTTGGCTTTTGTTCTAAAACTTTAAAATCAAACTAAATTTGTAATTATGTTCACTTCTAATTAAAATGGACGACTAATAATATGGTGCATGGTGCCTGTAAATGAGTGTTTTAAAAATTTTCATGTTGTTCATTATTACAATCGTGTTGTTATTTTTAATCAAATTTTTTTATGGCATTTCATACTCATATGCAAACAATTATATATCTTGTGTAATGTAAATTGATTTGGATATTTTTTACTATGATTGAAATGGACAGAGACTGAATTTCCAATCCGGTTTTGACAATGTTCGGTCATGGTCCTTGTTTTTAAAATTTAAAATTAGAATATATTAGTTCAGTTCTATTTTTTTTTAAATATATTTACTTTACATAAGCTAGCAAACAATATTATCATAATAGTTATTTTGACTCATAAAATTAATAGCATTGTGTTTAATGAAATTCCAAGTAGTATTTAGTTTTTCATAAATCAGAAAAATATATATAAAAAGATAAAATTAACAAGCAAAGCGACTGGATATGCTTGACCATTTCATATTAATGTAATAGCATTTCTTGCAGCGTTGTGGAGTTGAGAGTTTATTTGTATATTGAAATTAATGAAGGTCAATATCTCATCTTCAGTTTTCTTCTCCTTCTCATCCTAGCGCTGCTCCGTTATCGACCCACGCCCCTTGCTGGATTGTTTCCCATTAAAACCAAAAACAGACACCCTTAACCCAACCGAACCTGGTTCAACCGAACGACCAAGGAAAACCAGAACCATTCTTGACGGTCTTCTCCTCCAAAACTGCAAATTATAGAACAGGCACAAGGGGCAAACGGCTTCTCATGGGCGGAAAGATCGGATATCATTATTCACACCATTGCAGGAGAGGTTGAGTGGATTCCTAAGCGGAGACACAACAGAGTTTGGAAAAGCAGAAACATTAAACAACCTTCTTCCTCCTCACAAAACTAGGTTAGCTGGTTTCTTCTCTCTCTCTCTCACTCTTATTCTCTCTCTCTCCTCTCGCTCTCCCTCACATCCTTTTTTCCAACCCATTCATTTTCGAGGCTCTTACACCATCACTAAAGTATTCATTCTGTTCTTGAGACTGGTAGATATTCTCTAGAATATTATTCTTATAATTTAACACCTCACGTACAACCACAATGCCCGGTCTGTAACTTCCCACGCTCGTACTGTAATCTGGATCGTCAGTTATAAGTTTAGATCTAGGTTCTTCGAGGTATTTAAGTAACCTTTATCGCCATGGAAGCCTAACTCAGTCGATTACCTTTGTTTACCAAAATAGACCACGGAGGGTTGTTCTTAGTTACTATAACCTTGGAGTGGGAGCCTTCTCCTTTCCTCGTTCGTGATTTGTGTATGATTCTGGTCACAACCACAACTTGAGGCGAAAAAGTAATTCTTGTTTGCTTGTTTAATTCGTGGCAAAGAGTTGACTTCTCGGTGAAGTTTGCATCCATTGTAACCCTTCCTCATTAATATGAAAGATGAAGGAATATATTTGTTTGCAGTAACCTTTCATTCTTGATCGTGGATCAAAGACCGCAAAACGAACTTTCCACATCGTACGACCAAAACCATAAATTTAATAAATGGTGACTCGATTCCGGCCCCAGTATCCATCTATAAATGTATGAGCAAATTCGATGGTTAACAATTGAAAAGCAGAAGCCACTCCTCGTCCGAAGACGAATGGGAGAGGCAGGAAGAATAGTACCAGTTCAGATGTGACAACGGAAGGGGGCCCGGCGTCTGTCTAGCCCTGTCCCGGGTCGTGACAGAAAAAGTGGTATCAGAGCCCAAGATCCAAATTAAGTTGGATTTATTAAATGTTAGATAGCATAATTTGATTAATATATTATTTAATTTCCTGAATCATTATCTTAACAAAATTTTTTGGAAACTTGAGGAGATTAAATATGCCTCCCAGACGAGTTAACTGCCGAAGTATCAATGCGGTTGATTCTACTAATCCTATGGGTGATCCTCAACCTATGGACCATCTAGCTGCTATTAGAAGTGCACTGGAAAATTTGGCATCGCGGGATGTGACACCTGACCTGCATACTAGGCAGCTAAAATATTTTAATCAACTGAGTCATATGAACACACCATCTTTCAACGGATTGAATGATTCTGGAGAAGCTGAAGAGTGACTTATCTTAATGGAGAAAAATATGAATGTTCTCCAGGTACCTGCAGAATTTCGGGTATCTTTGGTTACTTATTATTTCGCGGGTATTGCTGAGAGATGGTGGCGGTCTGTTAAAGTTGACTATCAGAATGAATTTATGATATGGGATCAATTTGAAACTTTATTTATTGAACATTTTTGTAATATGGAACACCGTCAAGAGATGAAATCTGCTTTTTACGAATTGGAGCAGGGTGATATGACAGTTCAGGAGTATTATGCTAAATTTCTACAGCTAGTGAGTTACATTCCTGGATTGTCTATGGAAGATAAGATTGTGAGATTTAGAGTGGGGCTCAAACCGAGAATTAAATCCTGGTTAGCTGTCTTGAGCTTCGCTTCTCTACCACTTCTTGTGGCTTCGGCTAAGCGAGTAGAAGCCGATCAAACGGAAAAATTTGCTGCAAGTAAAAAGAAAGAAGATAAAGGCCAGAAAAGTGGTGGAAAGATTATGAAGAAAGATTTTAGTAAAGGCCAAAGTAGTAAAAGCAGTTCTTCTAGTGGACCTTATTCGGGTAAGCCAGGAGACAATTATACTTGCTATACATGTGGAAAAAATGGGCACTCGAGGAAAGATTGCTATTTTAAGAACCAGAGTCAGCAGGGAGATATTTCGGTTCAACAACCGATGTCGACATCTTCTAGTTTTCGTGATAACTCCCAGGGAGTGGGACATCGCCCTCAATTTGGGCAAACATCTTATATGCCTACTCAATTATCTGGATCTCGACCTCAACAGTATCAGCCTCAATACCGGCACCAATATCAGGCGACCGGTATCAAACCACAAGGGTTTCCTCAGCAGATGTCTGATAGCTCAACCCCTTCTAGTTCAAAAGACAAACGTAAGGGTAAATCAAAGGTCATTGGTCAGATGTATGCTGTAGCTGATCCAGAGACTTCTGAGCGGCCTGAACGAGGAGCAATTGATGGTAGGCTTCTCCTTTCTAATACTTTTGTGCATGCCTTATTTGATACTGGAGCATCTCATTCTTTTATTTCGAAAATAATGGTGCGTGCTTTGAAATTGAAATCTGAGAAGCTAGAAAACCCTTTAGAGTTAAGTACTCCCCTTCATTCTAGCTACCTAGTGGATAGGTGGGTTCCAACGACTAAAATCGTTATAAACGGACTGCAGTTAGCAGTTGGTTTTATTATTATTCCCATGAACCAGTTTGATATTATTCTTGGTATGGATTGGCTGAGCTGTTATAAAGCTCAGATTGATTGTCACCTCCAGCGGGTGACGTTGACTTTAGATGATGAGACAATATTGGTGCATAAGTGTAACCCTCATACTATTCCCAATAATCCTATTCTACGAGCCTGTTTTGGTGGGAATAAGTTGGAATGCTACGGGAATTTATTTGCTATTGGCGGTGAATCCAATGATGTGATGGCAGATTTGGACTTATTGATTGTCCAAGATTTTTCTGATGTTTTTCCTGATGATTTGCCAGGATTACCGCCAGATCGTGAAATTGAGTTTGATATTAATCTTGTGCCCGGAACAGTTCCAATTTCGATTCCTCCATATCGTATGGCTCCAGCTGAATTAAAAGAATTAAGAATTCAATTGGAAGACCTATTACAAAAAGGTTTTATTCGAAATAGCAGTTCTCCTTGGGGTGCACCAGTACTTTTTGTCAAGAAAAGTGATGGTTCTCTCCGCTTATGCATCGATTATCGAAAGTTGAATCAAGCTACAATTAAGAATAAATATCCATTACCGAGAATTGATGATCTTTTCGACCAATTGGGTGGTTGTGAATATTTTTCCAAGATTGATTTAAGATCTGGGTATCATCAAGTGAAGATCAAAGAAAGTGATATTTCTAAAACAGCTTTCAGAACTCGCTATGGCCATTTTGAATTCACGGTCTTACCGTTTGGGTTGACAATGCACCCGCAATATTTATGGATCTGATGAATCAGGTGTTTCGACCATACCTCGATAAATTTGTCGTGGTCTTTATCGATGATATTTTAATTTATTCAAAGTCACAAGAAGAGCACATGAGACATTTGGAAATCGTGCTAGAAACCTTGCGGGAACATCAATTATATGCTAAATTACCCAAATGTGAATTTTGGAAAAATGAAGTAAAATTCTTGGGACATATCATTTCTCGTGATGGGATATCTGTTAATCCCGTGAAAATTGAGGCGGTGGTAGAATGGAAACCACCTAAGAACGTTTCTGAAGTTCGAAGTTTCCTTGGGTTGGCTGGCTACTATCGTCGGTTTGTGAAAATTTTTTCATCTATAGCCAGGCCATTAACTCGACTAACCAAGAAGGAAGTGAAATTTAATTGGAGCAACGAATGTCAAATGGCTTTTGATGAATTGAAAGAGCACTTGACTTCAGCTCCTATTCTTGCAGTACCTAATGAGGTTTTACCATATAATGTGTACACCGATGCATCAGGAGTCGGTTTGGGATGCGTACTTATGCAACAAGGTAGAGTTATTGCTTATGTCTCTCGACAGTTAAAGGCTCATGAGCAGAATTACCCTGTGCATGATTTGGAATTAGCCGCCATCGTCTTTGCTCTCAAAATTTGGCGGAGTTATTTGTATGGTGCTAAATTTGAAGTCTTTTCAGACCATAAAAATTTGAAATATTTATTTACTCAGCGTGACTTGAATCTTCGTCAGAGACGTTGGATGAAATTTATCGGAGATTATGAATTTTCTTTGGAGTATCACCCTGGAAAAGCAAATGTAGTAGCCGATGCCCTAAGCCGATATTCTCGAGGTTCTCTTTCGTGCCTTATTCTAGAGGATTGGAAGAGATGTTTAACTCTCGAAGATTTTGAGTTTCAACTTCATGCTTATGGGCATTCTGCCAGGTTATTCAATGTGGTAACTACTCCTAGTCTTTTGCCGCGTGTGAAAAGAATGCAAAAATTAGATGACACATTAACAGAAAAATTTGATCAAATACAAGCTGGTGAAGAACTTAATGATTGGAGTATTGGGCAAGATAATTTCTTATACTTCAAGAATCGTATTGTAGTACCGAATGATTCTGAGTTAAGACAGTTTCTTATTTCTGAATACCACAAGTCCAGATTTGCCATACATCCTGGGTCTACCAAGATGTATCAGGACTTGAGGCGACAATATTGGTGGTGAGGAATGAAGCGTGAAGTGGCAGAATACGTGTCACGTTGTGCGGTGTGCCAACAAGTTAAAGCTGAACACCAAAGACCTGCGGGGTTGTTGCAACCCTTGCCCATTCCAGATTGGAAGTGGGATCATATAACCATGGACTTTGTCACAGGTTTACCGAAGACCCCACAAAAGTTTGACTCTATATGGGTCATTGTGGACCGCTTAACAAAGGCTGCACACTTTATCCCGGTCCGCATGAAATTCCCTATATCCAAACTTTGTAGCCTCTACATTGAGAGTGTAGTTCGTCTACACGGAGTACCTTTGAGCATTGTGAGTGACCGTGACCCCAGGTTCACTTCAAATTTTTGGAGAGGATTGCAGAATGCTCTAGGTACGGAATTGAACTTGAGTACAACCCATCATCCTCAAACGAATGGGCAATCTGAGAGTACGATTCAGACTTTGGAAGATATGCTCAGATCCTGTATGTTGGATTTTGGAGGCAGTTGGATTACTCATTTACCCTTGGTCGAATTTGTCTATAATAACAGCTTCCAAGCTAGCATTGGAGTTGCTCCGTATGAAGCATTATATGGAAGACCTTGTCGATCTCCACTTTGTTGGGCAGAGACTGAAGACAGAATTTCTTTGGGTCCTGACCTGGTTCGTGAGATGAACGAGCAGGTTAAGCTTATACAGCAGAGGTTGGTCACAGTGCAAAGCCGGCAGAAGAGCTATGCAGACCTTAAGCGTCGTGAGGTAGAGTTTGATGTAGGAGATTATGTCTTTTTGAAAGTTCGACCAAGGCGTGGAATTAGCCGATTCAGAGTGAAGGGTAAATTGGCTCCGAGGTACATTGGGTCTTTCCTGATTATTAAACGTGTGGGCGCAGTAGCTTACAAGCTTGAACTTCCTGCCCAGCTTGGGTATGTGCACGATGTATTTCACATCTCTATGCTGAGGAAGTGCGTTTCAGACCCTTCACACGTAGTCCCTTGGACTGACGTCCCTATCGAGGAGGACGTGGCGTATGAAGAAGAGCCCGACCAAATCATTGATCGGGAAGTTCGTGTGATACGAGGAAGAGAAATTCTCGTGGTTCGTGTGTTGTGGCAGAACCACGCTGAAAACGAGGCAACTTGGGAACTTGAGTCTGATATGATAGAAAAATATCCTTGTTTATTTACATCTTTTTATTAAGTTGTATTGAATTTCGGGACGAAATTTTTTTAAGGGGGTTATGATGTAAAAACCCAGAATTTTAAATTCTAAATTTCAATAACAATCTTTGAAATAGTTTGACTAATTAATTGTCGTATACGGAACGTAAATTTGTCGTATATGCCACGTGTGACGACTTGGTCAAACTAATTAAATTAGGATATCTCGAGACAAAATCGAGCTACGATTTTCGAATGTGACGTAAAAACTGGTTTTACGAAATCAGTGAATACATAATCGTATTAAGATTTTAAGTGGAACGACGAGAATCGAACGAAAATCAGAAACGTTACACGAAATAAATATTGTGTTTTAATAATATGATTTTTATTAAAAGAAGAAGACGTAAGTCGTCTTCTTCTTTAACAAATCCCCCCCCTCCCGAAAACTGTCGCTGAAGCCGAGAGAGAGAGATCGTTGGTAATCGACCTTCGTCCGACGAGATCAGGGTGTCAAAACGTCCGCAACGACGAGATGAGCAATCCTTTAAAGCGGTTTCGAAGGTTAGTATGTATTTTGGGAGAAATCGGAGAAAAACCGCAAGTTTGAGGTTTTGGTTTTGATTTTTCAAATCTAAGTTTTTCTCTTGAATATTGGTACGGTGGAGTCCGTCTCGTGGAGACGAGTATTTTGGTATAAATTTCGTCAAAGATTGATCGGTGAGGAGGCCGGAATCTTCGCCGAAACAGTCGCAAGCGCCGCGTTGACCGGTCAACGGTTGACCCGGTCCGTACCGAACCGGACCGGTTTAATTCGAATCAAATTGATTCAATTCGAACCGAACTAAATTAATTTGAAAATTGAATCAGACTGAACCGAGATGAACCGGTTCAATTCAAACTGGGTTGACCGGTCAACGCAGACCGTTGGCCGGTCAACGCTGACGTGGCCGTTGACCGGTCAACGCAGACCGTTGACCAGTCCGGTCCAAACCGGGTAGCACGGTTTCGGGGCCCGTTTTGGCCCGTTTTCGAGTCTTTTCGCTCGGTTTTTGTTTCTCTTCTCTTATACACTGTATATGGGATATTACAGAGGAAATTATCGATATTGAAACGAGCCCGGTGCGTGAGAAATAGGATTCCCTAAGTCGACCTAACTTTTCAAGGAATTAAGGTAGGGGTTGTTTTTATATGACTACTGATTTTACACGTTTAATCGCATTTATATTATTGTTATTATTGCAATTTATTGTTATTGAATATTGTGCACGAATGGTTAATAGGGACGACTAAGTCTGCCATTGAGTTTCGAATCCCTAAACCGGATCCGGGTTTGTATGGTTGCCACCACCATAGTGTGGAGTCTCCGATTCTTGGAGTTACACATTTTTTTGCACTGTATTTCATTGTGTATTTACTTTATGGTTGCCACCACCTTAGTGTGGAGTCTCCACTTCTTGGAGTTGCACATTATTTATACCGTAATATGTTTTAACATGTTATTTATTTATAATTTAAAAATAAAAATAAAACCCCTATTGAGATTAGTCACTCACCCCTTTAAAATAAACTTTATTTTCAGGTTCATTCCCGGGTAAAGCCCAGTAAGACCTATATTGGAGTTTAAATTCTCCAATTTGTATTTACAAACTTTGAATGATGTATATCTTTCAAATTGTTCAACTTCTCATGTATATTATGGGTTGAAACATGTTATGTATGCTATCCGACTGTTTGGATTGAATGTTTGAGTTTGCTAAATTTTAAGACTTCCGCTGTTTTGTTTAAATTGAATACCCGAGCCTAGGGCTCAGTGGTCGGGTTCCCTCGGGAATCGGGCCATTGGGCCCGGCGTCTGTCTAGGCCCTGTCTCGGGTCGTGACAGAAAAAGTGGTATCAGAGCCCAAGATCCAAATTGAGTTGGATTTATTAAATGTTGGATAGCATACTTTGATTAAGATGTTATTTAATTTCCTGAATCATTATCTTAACAAAATTTTTGGAAACTTCAGGAGATTAAATATGCCTCCCAGACGAGCTAATCGCCGAAGTATCCCTACGGTTGATTATACTAATCCTATGGGAGAGCCTCAACCTATGGACCATCTAGCTGCCATTAGAAGTGCACTGGAAAATTTGGCACCGCGGGATGTGACACCTGACCCGCATACTAGGCAGCTAAAATATTTTAATCAACTAAGTCATATGAACACACCATCTTTCAACGGATTGGATGACTCTGGAGAAGCTAAAGAGTGACTTATTTTAATGGAGAAAAATATGGATGTTCTCCATGTACCTGCAGAACTTCGTGTTTCTTTAGTCACTTATTACTTTGCGGGTATTGCTGAGAGGTGGTGGCGGTCCGTTAAAGCTGATTATCATAATGAGTTTATGCAGTGGGACCAGTTTGAAAATTTATTTATTGATCAGTTTTGTAATATGGAACACCGCCAAGAGATGAAATCTGCTTTTTACGAATTGGAGCAGAGTGATATGACAGTTCAGGAGTATTATGCTAAATTTCTACAGCTAGTGAATTACATTCATAGATTGTCTATGGAAGATAAGATTGTGAGATTTAGAGTGTGGCTCAAACCGAGAATTAAATCCTGGTTAGCTGCCTTGAGCTTCGCTTCTCTACCACTTCTTGTGGCTTCGGCTAAGCGAGTAGAAGCCGATCAAGCGGAAAAGCGGAAAAATTTGCTGGAAGTAAAAAGAAAGAAGATAAAGGCCATAAAAGTGGTGGAAAGATTATAAAAAAAGATTTGAGTAAAGGCCAAAGTAGTAAAAGCAGTTCCTCTAGTGGGCCTTATTCGAGTAAGCCTGAAGGCAATTATACTCGTTTATACATGTGGAGAAAAGGGTCGTTAGGGGAAAGATTGTTATTTTAATAATCAGAATTTACAGGGAGATACTTCGGTTCAACAACCAATACCAACATCCTCTAGTTTACAAGGAAACTATCAACTCAGTATCAGGCGGCTGGTGTTAACCTGCAAGGGTCTTATCAGCAGATGTCAGTTAACACAGTCCCTTCTAGTTCGAGGGATAAATGCAAAGATGAAGCTAAAGTTACCGGACATATGTATGATGTTGTTGATCTAGAGACTTCTGAGAAACCTGGATGGGGAGTGATTGATGATACACTCTCTCTAATACTTGTGTGCATGCCTTATTTGATAACTGAACCATCTCATTCTTTTATTTCAAAAGTAATTATGGGTGCTTTGAAATTGAAATCCGAGAAGCTAGAAAACTCTATTGAGTTAAAGTACTCTCATTGATTCTAGCTACCTAGTTGATAGATGTGTTCCAAAAGCTAATGTCGTTATAAACGGCCAACAGTTAGCAATTGATTTTATTATAATTTTCATGGACTAGTTTGATATAATTCTTGGTATGGATTTGTTGAGCTGTTATAAAGCTCAGATTGATTGTCACTTTCGATGGGTGGTGTTGACTTTAGATGATGAGACAATATTAGTGCATAAGTGTAACCCTCATATTATTTCCCATAATCTTTTTCTGCGAGCCTGTTTTGGTGGGAGGAAGAAATTGGAATGCTACGAGAATTTATTTGTTATTGGCGGTGAATCCAATGATGTGATGACAGATTTGGACTTATTGATTGTCCAACATGTTTTTTTTTTCGATGTTTTTTCTGATGATTTGTCAGGATTACCGCCAGATCGTGAAATTGAATTTGATATTAATCTTGTGCCCAGAACAACTCCAATTTCAATTCCTCCATATCGTATGGCTCCTGCTGAATTAAAAGAATTAAGAATTCAATTGGAGGACTTGCTGCAAAAAGGTTTTATTCAGAATAACAGTTCTCCTTGGGGCGCGCCAGTACTTTTTGTTAAGAAAAGTAATGGTTCTCTCCGCTTATGCATCGATTATCGAAAGTTGAATCAAGCTACAATTAAGAATAAATATCCATTACCGAGAATTGATGATCTTTTCGACCAATTGGGTGGTTGTGAATATTTTTCCAAGATTGATTTAAGATCTGGGTATCATCAAGTGAAGATCAAAGAAAGTGATATTTCTAAAACAGCTTTCAGAACTCGCTATGGCCATTTTGAATTCACGGTCTTACCGTTTGGGTTGACCAATGCACCCGCAATATTTATGGATCTGATGAATCGAGTGTTTCGACCATACCTCGATAAATTTGTCGTGGTCTTTATCGATGATATTTTAATTTATTCAAAGTCACATGAAGAGCACATGAGACATTTGGAAATCGTGCTAGAAACCTTGCGAGAACATCAATTATATGCCAAATTATTCAAATGTGAATTTTGGAAAAATGAAGTTAAATTCTTGGGACATATCATTTCTCGTGATGGGATATCTGTTAATCTCGAGAAAATTGAGGCGGTGGTAGCATGGAAACCACCGAAGAACGTTTCTGAAGTTCGAAGTTTCCTTGAGTTGGCTGGCTACTATCGTCGGTTTGTGAAAAAATTTTCATCTATAGCCAGGCCGTTAACTCAACTAACCAAGAAGGAGGTGAAATTTAATTGGATCAACGAATGTCAAATGGCTTTTGATGAATTGAAAGAGCACTTGACTTCAGCTCCTATCCTTGCAGTACCTAATGAAGGTTTACCATATAATGTATATACCGATGCATCAGGAGTCAGTTTAGGATGCGTACTTATGCAACAGGGTAGAGTTATTGCTTATGCCTCTCGACAGTTAAAGGCTCATGAGCAGAATTACCCTGTGCATGATTTGGAATTAGCCGCCATCGTCTTTGCTCTCAAAATTTGGCGGAGTTATTTGTATGGTGCTAAATTTGAAGTCTTTTCAGACCATAAAAGTTTGAAATATTTATTTACTCAGCGTGACTTGAATCTTCGTCAGAGACGTTGGATGGAATTTATTGGAGATTATGATTTCTCTTTGGAATATCATCCTGGAAAAGCAAATGTAGTAGCCGATGCCCTAAGCCGATATCCTCGAGGTTTTTTTTCGTGCCTTATTCTAGAGGATTGGAAGAGATGTTTAACTCTCGAAGATTTTGAGTTTCAACTCCATGATTATGGGCATTCTGCCAAGTTATTCAATGTGGTAGCTACTCCTAGTCTTTTGCACCGTGTGAAAAGAATGCAAAAATTAGATGACAAATTAACAGAAAAATTTGATCAAATACAAGCTGGTAAAGAACTTAATGATTGGAGTATTGGGCAAGATAATTTCTTATACTTCAAGAATCGTATTGTAGTACCGAATGATTCTGATTTAAGACAGTTTCTTCTTTCTGAACACCACAAGTCCAGATTTGCCATACATCCTGGATCTACCAAGATGTATCAGGACTTGAGGCGACAATATTGGTGGTCAGGAATGAAACGCGAAGTGGCAGAATACGTGTCACGTTGTGCGGTATGCCAACAAGTTAAAGCTGAACACCAAAGACCGGCGGGATTGTTGCAACCCTTGCCCATTCCAGATTGGAAGTGGGATCATATAACCATGGACTTTGTCACAGGTTTACCGAAAACTCCACAAAAGTTTGACTCTATATGGGTCATTGTGGACCGCTTAACAAAGGCTGCACACTTTATCCCGGTCCGCATGAAATTCCCTATATCCAAACTTTGTAGCCTCTACATTGAGAGTGTAGTTCGTCTACACGGAGTACCTTTGAGCATTGTGAGTGACCGCCGTGACCCCAGGTTCACTTCAAATTTTTGGAGAGGATTGCAGAATGCTCTAGGTACGAAATTGAACTTGAGTACAGCCCATCATCCCCAAAAGGATGGGCAATCTGAGCGTACGATTCAGACTTTGGAAGATATGCTCAGATCCTGTATGTTGGATTTTGGAGGCAGTTGGATTACTCATTTACCCTTGGTCGAATTTGTCTATAATAACAGCTTCCAAGCTAGCATCGGAGTTGCTCCGTATGAAGCATTATATGGGAGACCTTGTCGATCTCCACTTTGTTGGGCCGAGACTGAAGACAAAATTTCTTTGGGCCCTGACCTGGTTCGTGAGATAAACGAGCAGGTTAAGCTTATACAGCAAAGGCTGGTCACAGTGCAAAGCCGACATAAGAGCTATGCAGACCTTAAGCGCCGTGAGGTGAAGTTTGACGTAGGGGATTATGTATTTTTGAAAGTTCGACCAATGCGTGGAATTAGCCGATTCGGAGTGAAGGGTAAATTGGCTCCGAGGTACATTGGGCCTGATGTGCAATGGCCGACCACCATCGCACAACAACCGACCACCATCTCGGATTCCCCGACGCACCGTCCCGACCTCCAAGTTTTATCTAACTTAGTTGCTATTTTTGCAGGTAACATTGACCTTGAGCAGCCCTCGGAGAAAGATAAAGGGCAGCCAAAGTACTTGTTCGAATGGAAGCTCGAGGATCACGGCGCGCGCACGCACACCATCGAGACATCGCGCCCAACACACGCGCCAACTACCGAGACAGCGTGGCCAGCACTCGCGCCCACTATCGAGACAACACCAACACCGGCGTTCAGCCTTGCGCGCACAGCATGCTCTGCGCGCACGCTTACTTTGGCAACAACGTCGCCCGCGCGCACACAACTTAGCAACACGCAAACACCGCGGCCCGCACGCGCAGGACTTAGCTTCACGATAGCAGCGTCGCCCGCGCGCGCACCACTTAGCAGCACGCCAGCAGCGTCACCCGCGCGCGCTCAACTTAACAACTCGTCAGCAACCGCGCGCACCCCAGCAACAATGCGCGCGCACAAGACAGCGTCCAGCAGGCCCACGATCACAACCGAGGACGCAGCGCCCAGCAGACCCACGATCGCAACCGAGGACACAGCACCAAGACGGCCCACGATCACAACCGAGAACACAACGCCCGGCCGGCCCACGATCGCAACCAAGGACACGCCCGAGGCTGCCCAGCCCACCCGATAGGCCCATCGGCCATTCTCTAAGTTTTCTTCGAGTTTTTCTAAGTCTTAGAATAAGAGAAGGAACCCTAAAGGGCCAGCCGCCTTCCATATAGGGAACCACCTCCATGGGCCTTAGGCTTGCCTTATAGGGACCCTTCCGGCACTCTATATAAGTGCCCCTTCCCCTTGTGTTTTCTTCAGTGAAGTTTATCAATAAGAGAGCCTTGTGCCTTACTTGATAGCCATCCTCCGATCCTTTTTCTCCGGTGAGTCACATCCGGCCAAGAAGCGTCACCCCTCGTCGAGCGCACGGTGCGTCACATCCGAGCGCCCCTTCGAGGTCTACCGAGCTTAGCCACTCCGCCGCCCGAGTGTCTAAGTTGCCTTGCCATCCACCTCCGTCAACCTTCCGAGCCACGCCCGCCTCCTTCCCGAGCGGTATTTTCCCTTCTCTCTTTTCCATCCCGTTTGCACGCACTTGTTGGCCAAGACAACACTTGTTCGGACACACGAGTGCGTTTTGCTCGTCAAACTCCGTCTATCTTCTTGATTGCACGGCCTTGACCTTCGAGCATACATTTTTCCACGCTAAGTGGACCAACACTTGATCCGCGTCGTGCTAACCTTTCGGTTGCACATCAGGGCCTTTCCTGATTATTAAACGTGTGGGCGCAGTAGCTTACAAGCTTGAACTTCCTGCCCAGCTCGGGTATGTGCACGATGTATTTCACATCTCTATGCTGAGGAAGTGCGTTTCAGACCCTTCACACGTAGTCCCTTGGACTGATGTACCTATCGAGGAGGACGTGACGTATGAAGAAGAGCCTGACCAAATCATTGATCGGGAAGTTCGTAGGATACGAGGAAGAGAAATTCCCGTGGTTCGTGTGTTGTGGCAGAACCACGCTGAAAACGAGGCAACTTGGGAACTTGAGTACGATATGATAGAAAAATACCCTCATTTATTTACATCATTCTATTAAGTTTGTATTGAATTTCGGGACGAAATTTTTTTAGGGTTATGATGTAAAAACCCGAAATTTTAAATTCCAAAGTTCAACGAAAATCTTTGAAATAGTTTGACTAATTAATTGTCGTATACGGAACGTAAATTTGTCGTATATGCCACGTGTGACGACTTGGTCAAACTAATTAAATTAGGATATCTCGGGACAAATCGAGCTACGATTTTTGAATGTGGCGTAAAAGCTGATCTTACAAAATCAGTGGACACAATCGTATTAAGATTTTAAGTGGAACGACGAGAATTGAACGTAAATCGAAAACGTTACGAAATAAATATTATGTTTTAATAATATTATATTATTTAATATAATATAATATTATTAATTATAATATTATATGATAAAAGAAAAGAAAAGAGGAGAGAAGAAGGGAAACCCCCTTCTTCTTCAACCCCCGACGCTGAAAGAGCGAAAATGAGAGGGAAAAAGAGATCTGCCAGGCGAACGGTAACCGTTTGACGAGATCAAGGTGTCAAAACGTCCGCAACGTCGAGAGGAGCAATCCTTTAAAGCGGCTTCGAAGGTTAGTCTGTATTTTGGGAGAAATCGGAGAAAAACCGCAAGTTTAGGGTTTTGATTTCGGTTTTTCAAATCTAAGTTTGTCTCTCGAATATTGGTACGATTGAGTCCGTCTCGTCGAGACGAGTATTTTGG
The DNA here is from genome assembly GCA_003255005.1 of Begonia fuchsioides. Taxonomy (NCBI): domain Eukaryota; kingdom Viridiplantae; phylum Streptophyta; class Magnoliopsida; order Cucurbitales; family Begoniaceae; genus Begonia; species Begonia fuchsioides. The sequence continues at coordinate 41,186 of QAOC01046431.1, forward strand.
TATAAATTTCGTCGAAGTTTGATCGGTGAGGAGGCCGGAATCGTCGCCGGAACAGTCGCCGCGCCGGCGTTGACCGGTCAACGGCTGACCGGTCCGTACCGAACCGGTTCTAATCGAATCAATAATTTGAAAATCGAATCGAACCGAATTGAATCAGACCGAACCGAAACAAACCAAACCGGGTCAACGTTGACCGTTGACCATTGACCGGGTCAACAGTTGACCGGTCCGAACCGGGCAGCAGGGTTTTGGGGCCCGTTTTGGCCCTTTTTGCGTCTGTTCGCTCGGTTTTCGCTTCTCTTCTCTTATACACTGTATATGAGATATTACAGAGGAAATTATCGATATTGAAACGAGCCCGGTGCGGGAGAAACATGATTCCCTAAGTCGACCTAACCTTTCAAGGAATTAAGGTAGGGGTTGTTTTTATATGACTACTGATTTTACATGTTTAATCGCATTGATATTATTATTATTATTGCAATTTATTGTTATTGAATATTGTCCACGAATGGTTAATAGGGACGACTAAGTCTGCCCTTGGGTTTCGAATCCCTAAACCGGAGCCGGGTTTGTATGGTTGCCACCACCATAGTGTGGAGTCT
>QAOC01046436.1:8947-20566 GCA_003255005.1 Begonia fuchsioides
TTTCAACTTTGAACATCTATAACTTCCTCTATATTGATCCATTCCTGATGATTAAGGTTTCAAATTGTTCCTTAACGAGTCTACTATAACTTCTTAGAAGACACAAAATTCAGAAAACTAACGCATGTCGACTTACGTGGACAAAACAAAGGGCATTCACTGTTTGAACAGTGATTGGGTCGACATAAACTTTCAGGGGTCGACCCATGTCTACAAAACAGAAGCGTCGCTTTTTTAAAATCGAGTTTCGGTCAACCCAAAATGTCAAGGGTCGACCCAAACTCTCTTCAGTTTCCGTACACTGACTTGTGACATCCATAACTTTTTTTACATAGCTTAGAATTTAGTGATTTTAACGGCTATAGATCAGTATAAGAGTCTACTTTAACTCTTATGAAGGACATAAACTCTAATTCGTTCTAAAACTTGACCGAATCTCAAAAACTCTAGATTTATACATGATTAACTGATTTCACAGCAATTAACCTAAAATCATCCATATTTATCCACCAGCTCATCCAATATATTCATATTAACCTTACTAAATCCTAAAAGAAACTCAGAGGATATAGAATATTACCTTGAGCTTCAGCTTCTGTGAAAGTTTCAGAGTTTTCCTCTTCCCTTCTCTTTCTCGCTCTTTTCTCTCACGATATTCCCTTTCTTTCTTAACCTCACTCTTCTCTTGATCAACTTGAGAGCTCTAACTATGAGTAAGTAGGGAGAAGGAACCATGCTCGTTGGGGAATGGCAGACCAAGCCTTCTCATGTCCTTAATTAAACGAAAACCAATATTTCTTTTATATCCGTCAATCGGATCCTCCACGTTTTGGCTGACTTTTCAACTCAAATCGGGAATGTGTCGACCGCACGTCAATTGTGTCGACCGAAAGTATTCCCAGAGAACATTTTGTGTCGATCGCACGTCTATTGTGTCGACCGAACGTATTCCCAGAGAACATTTTGTGTCGACCCCTCTTCGAACCTTGGGTCGACCCAAACACACAATTGTGTCGACCCCACCTAATTCCTGGGATCGACCCAAACACACAATTGTGTCGACCCCTCCTAAATCCTGGGGTCGACCTAAAATACACTATTGTGTCGACCCCTCCTAAATCATGGGGTTGACCGAATCTTACTTGAAGGTAATCCTTTAGTGTATTTAACCCAACATACTTCATTACTTTACTAAAACCTAGCAACCATCAAACAAACACCAATCAAACACAAACACTTGGGCCGGTGCACAGTGTGATACACCCCAGACAAAGTATTCTTCTTCCAATCATTCATAATCATAACTAACATTCATAAAGAAAAATCTTAAATACTTTCATTTTAAAATTATAATTCTTAAAATAAACGAGGGTTGTTACACCTTAGCTTAAAGTCAAAAGCCCAAAGCAGAAGCCATTTTCCCTAAGAACTAAGCAATAATCATAAATACCTAAGTCCTTAACGTGATGCCCTAAGGCTTGAGCCATATGCCCTAACCCTATCACTTTAGCCTTTGCCTTTATCCATTAACTCCCTAGCCCTAAACTCGAAGGCCAAAGCTTAAGCCCAAAGAACTAAGCCTAGGCCTTAAGCTATATGCCAAAATCCCTAAGCTCTAGAAGGTAAGCAATCAGCCCAAAGCCCTAAGCACTAAGCTCTAAGCCCTAACTCCTAAGCCACACGCCATAAGCACTATTCCATGAGCCGTAAGCACTATGCCCCAAGCCATAAGCACTATGCTAAGAGCCCAAAGCCCTAAGCCCTACGTCGTAAGCCTTAAGTGCTAAACCATAAGACATAAGCCTAAAGACTAAAGCATGAATACCAAATCCCTAAGTCTTATGCACTAAGACATAAGGCCTAACGGTTAAGCCATAAACCCTCAACTCTAAGCAATAAATCTGAATCCTGAAGGCTATAGCCATAACCCATTACCCATATGCCCTAAGCCTTAAGCCTTATAACGAAAGCCCTATTGATTTAGCCATGAGACACACGCTCTAAGGTATGAGACCAAAGCTATAAGCCCTAAGCTATAATTCCTTAATCCATGCCTTAAACCATATTCCTAAGTTGTAAGATCTAAGCCCAAAAGCTCCAAGCCTAAAGCTGTAATCCCTAAGCCCTAGGCACTGGCCCCTAAGCCATATCCTCTAAGCCATAAGCCATATGCCCTAAACCATAAGTCCTTAACCCTAAGTCCTAGCCATACACCATAAGCCCTTAGCCCTCAGAGCTAAGCCATGAGTCCTAAACCTTAAGCCCGAAGCCCTAAGCATAAAGCCCTATGCTCTAAGCCCTCAACAGTAACCCCTAATCCCCAAGACCTATTTTCTCACCTATAAGCCTAGCCCTAAGCCTTAATTCTAAAGCTTAAATCATAAAGCTCAAAGATCTAAGATTTTAGTCATATTCCCAGAGACCTAAGCCCTTCACTGTAAGCCCTATACCCAAAACCTAAGCCAAAGGGCCTAACCTCTAATCCCTAAACACTTAGCCCTTAGCCCTAAGCACTAAGTCCTAAATGCAATGCATGAAACATGAAGCTTAAAGCCCTAAACTTTAACCCATATTCCCTAAGTCGTATCACCTAAGCCAGATATCCTAAGCCTTAAGTCCTAAACACTAAGTCCTAACCTTACCCCTTAAGCCTTGAGACCTAAACACGAAACCTAAAGCTTAAATAAAAAATAGCTAAGCCTAAGCCTCAAGACTTATGCCCTATGCCCAAAGCCTTAAGATGTAAGGGATAACCCCTAAGCCCTAAGCTCTAAGCCCTGAGCCCTAAGTCCTATGCCCTAAGCACCAAGTCCTAAGCACTAAGCTGTAAGTCCTAAGCCTTAAACCCTCAGCCCTCAACCCTCAGCCCTAATCCCTAAGCTCTAGGCCATCATTCCTAAGCCATATGCAAGAAGACTTAAGCCCTAAGCCTAAAGGCATTAACCATAATTCTATGGCATAAGCACTAAATCCTAACCCCTAAGCCTTAAGAACTAAACGCTAAGCCCTAAGCCTTAAGCACTAAACCCTAAATCCTAAGCCTAAAAGCCTGAAGCCAAAAGCATGAAGACCTAATCTCTAAGTCCCATGCCATAAGACCTAATTAGTAACCCATACTGCCTAATAAAAAAGACATAAGCTCTAACTTTATGCTATCAGCCCTAATCTTGAAGCCTTTAGCCCTAAGCCCAAAGCCCTAAGCCCTAAACCCTTAGCCCTAAGTGAAAAGCCCAAAGCCCCAAGTCCTTAAACTTAAGTCATAATCCCACAGCCCCATACCCAAAAACCCAAAGCTCTAAGCCCTAACTCTTAAACCATAAGACCTAAACCATAATCCCTTAGCTTTAAGTGCTTAGCTCTGAGCCCTAAGCATTAGCTGCTAAGTCAACGCCTTAAGCCTCAAGCCCATAAGCCTCAATCCATAAGGCTTAAGACCTATGCCTTAAGCTGTAAGCCTATGTCGCTAAGCCATAAGCCTTAAGCCTGATACCTTACCCCCTAAGCCCTAAGCACTAAGTGCTAAATATAAAGGCCGAAGCCCTATGGCCTAAGCCATAAGCTTTAAGTCCTAAGCCTTAAACCATCAACGTTAAGCCTTAAACCCTAACACTTAAACCTAAAGCCATAAGACTTAAGCCCAAAGCCTTAAGCCATAAGCTATAAGCCCTAAGACCAAAGCATATGTCATAAGCCTTAACCTCTAAGCCCAAAGGCTTTAGCTCTAATCCTTAACCCATAAGCCCTAAGACATAAGTCGTAAGCCCTAAGTGCTAAGCCTTCAGATCTAAGTTCAAAGCCCCAATTCTAAGCCTTACCCCTCATGCCCTTGCTGTCACAACATGTAGTGGGGACGTGGAAGAAACGAGAGGTCAGACGTCAAAAATTCACTTGAGTAAATCTGAGATGCAGTTCTTAGGTTTATAATCAATTGAAAATGTTCAAGAAAAGATAAATAGCGTAAGTCCATTATTTATTCAAATTTTAGGAGCAACTAAAACTTTCCACATAATACCATAATAATAATCTTAGTACAACCTAATGAAAATAGATAAGATTCTTGAAAATTCATATCCTCACCAAAAAAATAGAAACAGAACTAGTAAAATACTTCTCTAAGATTCCTTCCTCAAACACGATCAGCCACTAGCACCTGAAATTCGGGAAGAGTTGATAGGGTGAGTTATTTACTCGTAAGCTACTTAAACATAGTGCATTTATACTTCTCTAAGATTCCTTCTTCATATGTGGACAATTCTTGACTACATGGCAAAATTCTTTACCCTTATAACAACGTCCACCACCAGCCACACATTCTCCAAAATGTGTTTTTGCCACATCTTGAACGTTGATTAGATTGAAAAGTCCCTTGGATACACTTTCCCTTATCTGATTCATTTTTGTCTTCACAAGGCCTCTTCACGCCCTTTGACTACTGCCACCCTTTGTTTTGTTGAGGCTGAACTGTTTTGAAAAATTTCCTTTGAAATTCTCTCTGCTTCTGGAATTTCACCTCAGCTTCCTCCACTTCTAATGCCTTAGTCACCACATTAGAATACGTCAAATTTTGCGTGCCTGATATCTTAACTCCTTGGTAGATTTCCACTTTCAGCCCTTGAATGAATTGATGCACTTTTAGTTCATCGGTAGCTACCAAGTGTAGAGCAAACCTAGATAATGCTTCAAAACGTCGAATATATTCGGCTACGTTTCCCATTTGGCATAGTTGAGTAAACTCTATCATCTTGCTTGTGCAAACAGCACAATTAAAATACTTGTCATAGAATATACTCTTAAACTGCTCCCAACTCATCTCCTTTACATTACAGGTAGCTTTAACAGTGTCCCACCAGAATCGTGCGTCACTTTCCAGCATAAATGCCGCACAAGTCACTTTCTCCCCATCTTCTATTTTGGCATAATCAAATATATCTTCCAGCTTCCTAATCCATTCTTTAGCGTGCATCGGATCTGCCTATAGACCATCATAACTTGGTGGATGAAGGCGGTGAAACCTCTCACAACTCGGTTCACTATGACTATTCCAACAATCACCTCCTTGTATCTCCTTTGCTCTATACTCTTCTAAATATTTAAATTGGCGACCCACAATATCCACCAATGTGTCAATTGCTTCATTACCACTTCCTTCACCTGGTCTATGTCCTTTTGGCATTTTCTAATGATTTAAAACAAGCAAAAAAGTTACATAATTGAACTAAAGACTTACAGTGGGTGAAGTAACTCCGTGCAAATTCTTGAACGGTTAAGTAGTCTACAGAATCGATTTTCAAAGCTGGTTGGCTCTGATACCATAATGTAACGTCCCGCCTTTCTTTATTATTATTATTATTATTATTATTATTATTTTAAAACATTTTATTGTAACAAAAATGTGTCAATTAATTCATTTACGTTAAAATATAGTAGAAAACTTTATTAAAAGCAAACCCATTTAAATTATAAAACCAACTCACAATTTGCATTTCATGTTAAAAAAACATAAGGTTTACAAACAATTACAAACACTTATTTTACAAAATACCAAAAGACATTGCAATTTTTAAGGTTCACACTCTTCGGACCACCAAAATTTCATATTCTTCTTTGTAATCGGGTCAATGGAATTGCAATTTTAGAAAATCCATTGATGAATTTTTGATAATATCCAGCTAATTCGAGAAAGCTACGGACTTCACCAACATTCTTTGGCTGTGACAACTCCATAACAGATTGTACCTTCACTGGATCAACAAAGATACCATCCTTAGATATGACATGTCCAAGGAAGTTAACTCTATGAAGCCAGAATTCGTATTTGGAAAACTTAGCATACAACTTCTATAGCTTCAAGGTAGATAACACAGCCTTCAAATGCTTCACATGTTCCTCCTCTGTTCGTGAATAAACCAATATATCATTAATAAATACGATAACAAATTTGTCTAGAAATTCCTTGAACACCCGATTCATTAAGTCCATAAACGCTGCCGGAGCATTCGTCAAACCAAAAGACATCACAAGAAACTCGTAATGTCCATATCGAGTTCTAAATGCACTTTTCCGAACATCCCCCACCTTGACTTTCAATTGATAATAGCCTGATCTCAAAAATCAATTTTCGAAAATACACATACACCTTGTAATTGGTCGAATAAATCAGCAATTCTTTGCAGAGGGTACTTATTCTTTATCGTCAATTTATTCAACTCCCGATAGTCAATGCACATTCTAAGAGATCCATCCTTCTTCTTAGCAAACAAAACAGGTGCTCCCCATGGCGAGAAGCTTGGTCGTATAAAACCATTATTAACTAACTCTTCTAACTCTTCTAATTGTGCCTTTAATTCCTTTAATGTTATTGGAGACATCCTATAAGGGTTCTTTGACATTGGTTCTGCCCCAGAGTATACATCAATCACAAATATTGGAACAATTCAAATATTTAGCACGACTTTTCATCCCCAAACTGATGGTCAAACCCAAAAAACAATTCAAATATTGGAAGATATGTTACGAGCATGTGTATTGGATTTTCAAACTACATGGAGTAAGATGTTACCATTAGTGGAGTGTGCATATAATAATAGCTACCAATCAACAATTGGTATGGCCCCGTATGAGGCATTGTATGGGCGAAAATGTTGATCTCCATTGTATTGGGATGAAGTTGGAGCAGCAAAGTTGTATGGTCCAGAAATTTTACAACAAACCGCAGATCAAGTGAAAGTTATTCGAGAAAGAATCAAAATAGCTCAAAAGCGAGAAAAACATTATGCAAATCAAAGGCGAAGAGAGCTAGAATTTGAGGAAGGCAATGAGGTATTCTCAAAGATTTTGCCTTTTAAGCGAGTTATGCGGTTTGGAAAAAAGGGAAAGCTTATTCCACGATTTATTTGACCTTTCCCTATTATAAAGACGTTAGGCGAAACAACTTACATGTTGAAATTGCCATCATCTATGGCTGGAATCCACAAAGTTTTTCACATTTCAATGTTAAGGAAATGTGTACGTGATACTACTCATGTAATTGAAGATAGAAGTATTGACATCGAGCCTACTTTGACATACGAAGAAAAACCGGTAAGGATCTTGGATTCAAAAACAAAAGAATTGAGAAACAAACAAATCCCTTTGGTCAAAGTCCTATGGAGAATTCATACTATAGAGGAAGCCACGTGGGAAAGGCAACAAGACATGATGAAGAAGTATCCGAAACTTTTTAACATCTAAATTTTAAGGACAAAATTTTGTTAAGGAGGGTAAAATGTAACAACCCTCATTTATTTTATGAATTTTGTGATTTTAAGATGTAAAGTTCAAGAGTTATTTCATGAATGTTAGGTAGCTATTGAGGAATTTAAGTATTGTGAATGTTAGCAATGTAGTAGGTTGAAGGTGATGAAGAAAATAAGGTTTAAGGGGTATAATTAATGTTGTTATTCGGAAAGGTTAGAAAATCTTCTAAGTGTTTTGGAACACTTTCGGTCGACCCCAGAATTGAGGAGGGGTTGACACAATTGTGTACTTTAGGTCGACCCCAGGATTTAGGAGGGGTCGACACAATTGAATACTTTAGGTTGACCCCAGGATTTAAGAGGGGTCAACACAACTGAATGCCTTCGGTCGACCCCAGGATTGAGGAGGGGTCGACACAATTGAATACTTTAGGTCGACCCCAGGATTTAAGAGGGGTCGACACAAGTCACTCTCGGGAATTACTTTCAGTCGACACAATGGACGAGCGGTCGACACTTTGCCCGATTTGAGTTGAAAAGTCAGCCCAAAACGTGGGGAAATCCGATTGATGGACGTAAAGGAAAGGTTAATTTTGTTGATTAAGAGACAAGAAGGCATGGTCAGCCATTTCCTCACCAGCACGACTTCTTCTCCCCATTTTCCTCTGAATTCTCACATCTTGATCAAGGGGAGAGTAAGATTAAGAAAGAAAAGAGAGGTGAGGTGAAAAAACTTTGAAGCTTTAGTGGAGACTGAAGTCCAGAGTAATTTTCTATCCTCTGAGTTTCTTTTAGGTTCAGTAAGGATAATATGATGGTATTGGCTGAATTGATGGATAAAAATGAAGGATTTCATGTAGATTGTTGAAAAATCAGTTGATTGTGTGCAAGGTTAGGGTTTTTGAGATTCGGTCAAATTGTAGCACGAATTTGAGTTTATGTCCTTCATAAGAGTTAGAGCAAACTTTTAGAGTGATTTATAGCAGTTAGAATCACTCAATTCGAAGCTATGAATAAAATGTTATCAATGTCGCAAGTCAGTGTACAGAAACTAGGGACAGCTGCGGTCGACCCCTTATAGGTTGGGTCGACCGATTCTCAAATTAAAAACACACGGTCTCTATTTTGTCGACATGGGTTGACCCCTTATAGGTTGGTTCGACCGATTTGGGGTTCAAACAGTGAATGCCCTTTGTTTTGTCCACATAAGTCGACATGCGTTAGTTTTGTGAAATTGGTGTCTTCTAAGAAAGAAGTTAGGCAAAACAACTTACATGTTGAAATTAACATCATCTATGGCTGGAATTCACAACGTTTTTCACATTTCAATGTTAAGAAAATGTGTACGTGATACTACTCATGTGATTGAAGATAGAAGTACTGACATCGAGCCTACTTTAATAGTGTCCCATCATAATCGTGCGTCACTTTCAAGCATAAATGCCGAACATGTCACTTTCTCCCAATCTTCTATTTTGGCATAATCAAATATATCTTCCAGCTTCCTAATCCATTCTTTAGCGTGCATCGGATCTGACTATAGACCATCATAACTTGGTGGATGAAGGCGGTGAAACCTCTCATAACTCGGTTCACTATGACTATTCCAACAATCACCGCCTTGTACCTCCTTTGATCTACACTGTTCTAAATATTTAAATTGGTGACCCACAATATCCACCAATGTGTCAATTGCTTCATTACTACTTCCTTCACCTGGTCTATGTCCTTTTGGCATTTTCTATTGATTTAAAACAAGCAAACAAGTTACACAATTGAACTAAAGACTTACAGTGGGTGAAGTAACTCCGTGCAAATTCTTGAACCGTTAAGTAGTCTACATAATCGATTTTCAAAGCTGGTTGGCTCTGATACCATACTGTAACGTCCCGCCTTTCTTTACACTTATTATTATTTTTATTATTATTATTATTATTATACGTTTTATTTTAACGAAAATGTGTCAATTAATTCATTTACGTTAACATATAGTAGAAAACTTTATTAAAAGAAAACCAATTTAAATTATAAAACCAACTCACAATTTACATTTCATGTGAAAAAAAAACATAAGGTTTACAAACAATTACAAACACTTATTTTACAAAATACCAAAAGACATTCTTAAAAGCAACTTTCAAAACACATATAAGTTCATTTTTACATGCCACACCACCGGTTAAATTAGCTTAACGATCCCAAGAATCTGCACCAGACATACTTCCTCCATTGCATCAATCTAAGAAACAGGAGTAAACTCCTCACTTTCAATGTCGTCACCTGCATTACAAAGCTTAATCTAATGAGCTTAAGACTCAGTAAGTAACATACAGTGTCCTAAACATGAACTACATGACTATGCATTTTATAAAACCATGCAATTTTTCCATATACAATTATTTCATTTCTTTTCACGTATTTACTTTAGTGTGGGCAACACATTGTACATGGATGAAAGGCACTTTATGGTCCAGCACAGCCAAATTAGTGGTAATGGTACAGTTCACAGTATAGGATAACCAAGTTCAATCTCACCCAGAACATTAGATAATTACGTACATTATGCGTTAAATATTGAAAGTATGACCAAATTGAGGATTAGCACCGTATGGCCTCCCTCGATGCAGCTTTACTCAATTTCGACTTCAATACTCAGTTGGGTTACATCATATAAACCATGCATGTAAAATATTTTCGTACTTTTATGAAAACATGATGCATGACATGGTGACATACGATTTTTGCATACCCTCAAGTAATGACATTAAATTCTAATAAACTATATCAAATAATCAATCAATAGCAAACATGCACACAAACAATTCTCAAATGCGTTGAGGTCGGTGTATTGTGCGTTACACCCCAAACAGTCCAGTATCATGCATGAATTATAAAAAGTCATGTTTTAACTATAACAATTCCCATAAATCCTCAAGAACTACTCTTTGTAATGTAGACCAATTTCTAGGCCAAAGACAAGTGATGTTGACTTACCTTAGACTTGGTCACTTGATAGCTTAATTTCTTCCACTTGATTACTTGGTAACTCTAATACCATAAAAGAAACACAAATGAGAAATCTCGAAAATGCCCTGCTTTTGCAGCAACTTCAAACCTATGTAACTTGAGCTAGACTAATTGTTTTAAAGTGATTCAAGCGTCACAGTCATCCCTATTATGTGTGCTTTAAATCATATAAAGAGGTTAAAGTTAATTGATGACTCAAAGACCACTTAAAACTACAAATCCCGAAACAGCACATAATTGTCCGAAATTTTGCATATCTTGACATAATACATGCAAATCATGCACAATCAACAACTGAAGGCTAATACATCAACTTAGATATCATTTTATGGTGAGATTGGATACATTAGAACAGAGAACTTCAAATCCTAAACCTCTTGGTCGTGTGTTTCTCCTCTCCTTTTTTTCCTTGCTTTTAGGGTGGACTAACTTCACTTTAGGTGCACAAAACTCTTTTCTTCCTTAAATTCTAACCAAAACTTTACCACAACTCTCAAATATAGAGATGATACAAAGAGAGAGAGAGAATTTTCGTAGCTCAGGTGTGGCTGAAGATGAAGTTTAGCTACGGTTAAAATAAAAAGGTAAATTATGCAAGTTCGAAGTGGAAAGTAAGCACGAGGTGTCGTCAATCCATTGCACCTCTTCTAAGCTGCTCCTTAAAGTCACCAATAATCTTAATCTAACTTTAATATATTAATTTGATTTATCCTAATTTTTTATATAAATTTTGGCTGACTTTTAAACTTAAGTCGGTGAAGGTGTCGACCGCTTAACCAATGTCTCGACCGAACTTAGTTACTATTCATAACTCTTAATTCCCGAGAGCTATTCTATGTCGACCAGTTACTAAGGTGTCAATGAAACCTAGTTGCTATTCATAACTTTCAATTCCCGAGAGCTATTCTATGTCGACCGGTTACTAAGGTGTCGACCGCTTAACCAAAGTGTCGAACGAACGTAGTTACTATTCATAACTCTCGATTTCTGAGAGTTATTCTATGTCGACCGGTTACTAAGGTGTCGACCACTAAATAATGTGTCGACCTATACTTCCTTTAAGGGTCAATCAATCATCACAAGTGTCAACTGATCCGTCCAACAATCTAACATTAACTTCAACAAACTTTAATAACAAAAAATTTTGTACCCAAAACTATATAAGTAATGTACATTAATAATTTACTTATGACATGTTTCAAAAAGTGCGGGTGCTACAAAAGTCTTCTAATAATAATAGTCAAATAGGCCAACAATTAGAAGAGGGAAGAATAAGGAATCTAACAGTGCAAAAAAGGCCGAATCGCACAAAAAAGGAACATAGAAAGACCCCGAACAACGCTGCTTAGACCAAACA
>QAOC01046447.1:8033-75267 GCA_003255005.1 Begonia fuchsioides
AAAATCTTTCTCATCTTGACCTTTTGCAATCTTTGTGTGACTAGATTTTTGTTGGAAACTTGGACCCTAACATCATGGAGGAGGAGCTGAAGCAAACGTTTTTGCAGTTTGGAGATATCGTATATGTGAAAATTCCTGTCAGCAGAGGATGCGGTTTTGTGCAATTTGCGGCTAGGTATGTTTTATGAATGATTTTTTCAGTGTTTTACATTCTTCTAGTTTTGGACTTAAGCTGCTCATGGCTGCTTCCATTTTGTTTCTTCAAAAGCTTTGGGCATTTGATTGTTTATTTTAGTAAAAAAAAAACACAGATGAGTAAGTTTTTTTATTTCTTTTGTAGTATTTTTTGCTATCTAGTTGCTGTTCCTCTTTCATTTCGTTTTGTTACAAGGTTTTGGCCTTGGGATGTGCAGCTTTTCAGAAACAGAGATTATTCTGTTAGACCTTGTATAAATGTATATTGTCCATTATGTAGGGCATCTGCTGAAGAAGCTATCCAACAAATGCAGGGAAAGATAATTGGCCAACAAGTAGTTCGCATTTCTTGGGGTCGAAGCCCTTCAGCCAAACAGGTTAGCTGTCTAAACATCTTGATCTCATCCCTGTCTAGCACGTATGAACATTTGATGTTCTTTATTTTGCAACGAACATTATATCACAAGGCTTCTAATTTTTTTTGGGACATTGAATTGTTAAGGACTGTTTTGTTATTGGGATTCCTTAATAGAAGTTAGAGGAGGTTGGTGGAAGTTTAATTATAGTTACTGGGAGTTGGTAGATAGGGTACAGTATCATTGAGGTACTGATCAATTATGGAGGTAGACAGCCCTCGAAATCTCTCAAAGTGTGTGTATCGTTACCTTTAATGTTCAATAAATCAATAAAATCATTTTGGATCCTATAAATTGGTATAGCAGCAGTTAGGTTTTTGGGAGGAGCCAATTCGTCTGGAATTTCAGAACAACAAAATGGAGGAATGTTGGAAAGTTTTATCAGAAATCAGAGAAAAACTCAAGATATTTGATAGAATTAGCATACTAAACGCATTATCCAAGAACAGGTGACAAGGTTAATTGCACTTTCTGAGCAACGGTGGACAATGACGAATAAGGAAGAAAAGGAGAAAGAATACCTATCAAATGGCTATGTGAAATTCAGACAACAAGCAAACGTAAATTCCCAAGCCCTATATACTAATAAGAAGTTCATATACAAAATAGAGACAAAATTTCAAGTTCAAGGTAATCAGCAAAGCACGTTTCTTTGCCTGTTTTAGCCATAACTTCTGATGCGCAAAAGGAGAGAGAAAACAATTTACAGAGGAGGAAGAAAGCAGAGGAATCCATGGTGATCAGGAGAGTAGCTGATTGCTGAGCCGAAGTCATGTGGGTGCTCCTCTGATGTTGGAGAACGACCGATTATCAGCTAAGAAAGGGAGCTCGTCAAGCGAGAGATGTTGTCTGAATGAAGTTGGATCATCAACAGCAGCCAACAACTCCATTATTGCAGTTCACTACAAGAGCCACCAGAAAAAAAGAGAAGATATGGACAGAGGGAAAAAAACAGGAAAACAGTCTGTGATTGAGGAGAAGCAACGGTCGATGATCAGGGGCAAAGAAACAGAGACAGTGATTAAGAAAATGTCAAAGAAGAATGGCACAGCTGAGACATATAGTTTGTTTGATGACCAGTGGTCCAATGAAAGTGGAAAATTAGAAAAATAAAATCGTTATAATTGCAATGAAAGGATCTGAAGTATATGAGAAAAGAGACGGAGAACAAGAAGCGAGGAGCTGGGATATTTGTGTTCAGTTTGTGAGAGAATTAACTGCAAAGGAAAGAAGACCTAGCCCTAAGGAAAACAACTCAAGTGGGTTGGCTGAAGATGGACAAAGCCCAAAATCATCGAGTTAGCCCAAGGCAGGAATTTGATAACCTAATTGATGTCAACTACAACCCATTAAGTTGGATGTGTTCCTCATTTAAATACACCATTGGAGATGTCATTTGTCTATCCAATGGAATAAGCTATTTGCTCTTGTATTGAATAAAGATTAAGTTCAAAGCATGTCACAACATGGATTGAAGATGGAAAGAAATATCTTATTTTCAATTTTTTTTCTACCTTGAGGACAAACTTTGTTTTAAGGGGAAAGAATTGTTAGAGACTATTTTATAATTGAGATATGTTAATATAAGTTATGAGAGATTGGTAGAAGTTTAATTGTAGTTACTAGGAGTTGGTAGAAGTTAAGGAAGACTATTGGCTTAGGGAATTATAAATAGTGTAAGATGAATAGAATAGAGTATTATCGAGATAGAGATCAATTGTGGAGGTAAAGAGTTTTCGAAGTCTCTCAAAGTGTGAGTATTGTTACATTCAATGTTCAATAAATCAATAGGATCATTTTGGATCCTATGAAGAATTTTATAACGTTGGCTCCTCTATTCATTTGTTATCAATGATGAATTTGAATGTCTTGAAAGATCTTAAGAGTCGTAAACTGACATGAGTATCGGCATATGTTGCAATCAAAATTTTATTACCCTGGTGTCATTTCATGCATGAGATTTTCAGTTCATCATGTATTGGATATTATTTCAATTCTCAGTAATGTAGTTTTTTATTCTTGTTTAGGATGGTAGCTGGGGTCAACAAGTAGACCCAAACCAGTGGAGTGCTTATTATGGTTATGGACAAGGTTATGATGCGTATGCTTATGGAGTTACTCATGACCCATCATTGTACGCATACGCTGGTTATGCTCAATACCCTCAACAGGTTGATTCCCTTATCATGAATTGTTACTTTGAATGTATAAGAATGATTTCAAAATTGAATAATAAAATGAGAATGGGACATTAAAATTTAGTGTGAAAAATGAGACATAGATATAGCATTAAAAACTCTTTTTAAGGAAAAAAATAACAATAACAGAAGAGAACATGCTCTATGAAGATTAAATTATGTTACTTTTGCGATTGAAGCTTGCTCTATATTTATAGGGAATGTAAAATCCCGAAAGAGATTTCTAATGCGGACTCATCAATCCAAAAAAAATTTGCGGTCATGATAGTCTAACGAATGATAATTTCAAGTTGTTGAAGCATATTAACATTTCAAAAGCAAAGTATAAAAAATGATTTTCCTTGTGATCGGCTGGTGTAATGCATTTTTTTAATTTTTAAATATAAAAAATGCATAAAAATAACTACGAAGAAAAAAGCTTGTTTTTTTAGGAATGTAACTTATGCGGCTGGCCAAAAATTTGTAATTACTTCAACTCCACTCCCTTTGTCATCTGTAGTTTATAATATATAATGTGAATGCGCATGTCCAATATAAAGTTGACCCCTTCTTTCTCTATCTTTTTTCAGGTTGAAGGTGTCCAAGACATGCCAGTTTTGGCAGGAGTTGTCCCGCCATTAGAGCATAGGGAGGAGCTTTATGATCCCTTAGCGACACCAGATGTTGATAGGCAAGTTTTCTGTCCACCTTTGTCCTTGGTTGAAGAAAGACCAAAATCAAACCATTTATCTTTATTTTCAGATTCAATAGACTTGTCTATTTACATCACTTTACTCATTTACAGATTAAATGCTGCTTATCTGTCCACTCATGCTAGCGCCATTTTGGGTCGCCCCTTATGGTTAGCAACTTCCTCGTTACCACAGTAAAGTAGTCCCCATCATGCTATTTCTGCCGATGAGGTTTAAAGAAAAGAAACGGGTTTGTTCCTTGGTCTTGTTTCGTATATTAGAATTACTGTTAGCATGAAAATGAGTATAGTAGGATTGAATTTGCTCCGAAAGTTTGTTGAACTTAAACCTTTTCGTTTGCTTCCTCCTCCAAGACTAATTTAGGAATAGAACTATGCAAGTTTTGCAGATTGAGAATACTTTCGGTAGTATTATACATAGTAACATTGTTGGATTGATGAACTTGTTGGTGGGTGTTTGTAGAAATCTCAGCATCCCATGTTCTCTGAAAGGAAAGTGATGTTTCCTTTGCTTTATGAGGTCAGTTTTTATCATGTATATGAGCATATAGTGTAATTTAAATGTTGTCTAAGTCTTCCTTAATCCTGTGATGACCAGAAACGTAGCTAGATAGTCATAATTGTAGGCATCTTTCAGGAGCTGGAGTTTGTAGTTATTTCATGGTGGATATCTGAACCAAAAGTCACTTAGAAAGCTCCTTTTTACCACCACCTTCTCATGGCTGAAGGTCTCGAACGAGAACTTCCCGTGATACCTCCCGATCCCACTTCTTCCGATTCCTCCGAACGGGAGGGTATCTGCTGCATACTGTAAATACATAGTCTAGGTTATACTTTCTGGAGCAATTAGTGATTGGATAAATTACTGTATTTTTAGCCTTGACAAAAGGCGCCCGATATTCCTTTTACGTGTAATTTAAATCAATAAAGAAGGGTGGTCTATTGAAATACTTGAATAATGGTATCATTGAAGGTCAACCTGCGTGCAGATTCGAAGTTGTTGAATCGTTAATGTTAAGATGCAGTGAACGAGCAAAGCTCTAATTGATGGATCTTTTATCAGATTTTTCAGTCTCGATAAATGCTCTTTGTTCACGATCCTTGCCATCTTATTTGGCCGTTTTGGATCTTCTCCGTGCATATTCTTGATAATTGCCTTCATTTTTCCAACTGTCAAACCAGTAATGTAAGTATAAGAACAAGAAACAGCAACAAGAAGAAAGACTCAGCAGTAGAAACTCTTACCAAGTTGGAAACAAACTTCTTCTCTACTAACAAGCTTGACCGGCACAGGTCCTGAATTTCCCGACCACAGTTCGCTTAATGGCCGCCTTTTGAGCATTAAATTAATGATCAATCAAGAGTATGATCAGGACAATAGCAAAATTGCTGCATAATTGAGATCTTCCTGTACAAAAAGATGAACCTGGAAATCCCAAGAACTCAGAGAATCCGAAACAGCAGGGCATTTTCCGCCCAGCTCGAGAGTCACCGGAGTTAGATGCTTTGCAGAGCTGCTATCACTATCCGGCCAACTTTTGGACTCCCTAAAATGAATTTTAACACTCCTTTCAGAAAGATCAACCGAAAAAAATGCTATAATCCTATGTAAATCGTAATTGGAACCGTTAACTCTAGTGATTCTTAATATGATTCCAAATTTGAAATAATTTTAAAACATACATTAAACGACCATATCATATCTTATACGTATGTTAGCTTCGACAGATAAGTTAAAAGAAACGTCCAAATAGAACATTGAATATTAATCACCACAAAAAAAAATTATACCAGTAAAGAAAATTTTGTCCCATTTTTGCTGCAAAAACCACTGACCAAGCTCAGGGCCACCTTGATTAACTTTGATAGCTTTGTTGTCGACGTAAGAGGGAAATGGCTTTGGCCAGACAAGCAGAAGACGCAGGGGCTAACTCTGAAGGTTTTAGAACAACACAGTTCCCAGTAGCTAAGGCTCCCATCACTGGTTCCAACGACAGCCCTTTGAAAAAAATCACATCTTTAAGTGAAAGTGAGATCTTGGATCGGCGATGAACGAAACAGCAGGAAATCGCTCAGAGGCTCCGGAATGATTTCTGCCGATGTTAAGTAGCACGATCATGGGCAGTTTAGCCTAACATGTTTGATTTGTTCATGTTTACTGATCAGAACAATAACTTTTTGGGTTTTTTAGTTAACCTTTTTGCCTGCCATCCATTGCTTCAAGCAGTTCAAGGCATAGTTTAAGGATTTGATCAGTGTTCCTACCGACATTAAGTAGCCAAAAACATGTTCAGAAACGCAATCTAAATAATCTCTCTCTCTCTCTCTCTCTAAGAAGTTCTATTGCATCAAGGAATTGGTATGTTTCCAGTTGTAGCCAACCATGCGAGAGAGAGTGAGCTCCCAAACTTAGATTTATGCACCAAAATGTGCTCACGTAGGTTTGACTTACACATTGAGAAGGGCTATGCCGGCCTCATTACCCGATTTTTTTCTTCTCATTGAAAAATAAATCAATAAATTTGTGAATTTCTATTTATTTATTTTTATCAATTGTGAAAAAAGAAGAGTGAATGGCACGTTCCAAAAAGTACCCTCGACGTAACGGGAACGACCCGCCGAAAGAACGGGTCGATCTTCCTTTTAATTTAAATAAATCTCATAGTATTGGTGCAAAGCATAAGACTTAAATAAATTTTATTGAATGAATCTCAAACTAAGAAAAAATCCTTTAGAGATCTTTATTTATCAAAGAACCGAGTCCACTTTAATTTCTAAACTAGAATTCAAATTCCAAAGTTCAAATGAAATAAAATCTTATGAAATACGAATACGGAAATCTCCAATTAGTCTTGATTCGGTGATGTCGTACCTTCTTGAATATTCCATGAAATGTGTCATTCGGGTGAGCAAACTAAACTCAATTGAAAAATCAATTCTATATAAGTTAACTTCCATCAAGTCAAATATAAGCAATAATATAAATGAAATTCTCAAGTATAAACTAGTACTCAGGTGACCCTTAGGCCACACGCCCTGAACAGGTTTAAGGATTTGAAACTCAAGAACACGTCCAATAATTAATTAGCTAAAATGAATAAAAACAATAGGCTCAAGTCATCATTCATATGTAAAACATTTTTATAAAAAATAAAATTAATGGATGTATCTCAAAGTAAATGTCAAACAAATCCCATATCTTAGAATGACTTATTAAAATCTAAAGTCTTAACAATGGCTACAAGAAATCCCACTGTTAGATTCTCATTAACCACACTCAAGTGATAGTTCAATATAACTTAAGAATCAGTGTGTGTTTGATTTGTTGTGGGGTAGAGCTCTAAATGGATGATCGTCCATGAAGTTCGGCCTGCAAGTGTTTTCACACCAAGTTCACACATATCGGAAGTAAAGAAATGAAATCAGAAATATAAATAAAAATATAAGATTTGTTGTGGGGATGAGCTCTGCAGGGATGATCGTCCACAAAATTTAGATTATAGGTGCACCATCTTGCCTCGACATGTATCTTCACAACAAATTAAG
Source organism: Begonia fuchsioides (assembly GCA_003255005.1). Classification (NCBI taxonomy): domain Eukaryota; kingdom Viridiplantae; phylum Streptophyta; class Magnoliopsida; order Cucurbitales; family Begoniaceae; genus Begonia; species Begonia fuchsioides. The sequence continues at coordinate 15,080 of QAOC01046447.1, forward strand.
AAATAACGAAAGTAAAAAAATAGGAAAAAACTAAAACAAAACGAATATGCATTAGTTTACAAAACTAAATGTGCATCTCATGTTTATATTTGATGGACATTGTTTTAGAATAAATATGACATGTTATGTACAAATATTTTTATGCTCATGTTGCTTACGAAGCTTTAAACTCATAGATGAATTTTATGATGTAAGAAACTGCATGATCAATGTCTTAAAACAACAGATGACAAGAATCCTAAGTTATATGTTTTAAAAGTGCTTTAAATGAGATTTGAATCGTTTTGTATTTTAATTTAATTATGCTTTATGAAATGATTTACTTTATAAAAAGTTAGACTTTCGATAAAAGTTTTAAATACATGTTTTAAAAGAAAAGAATTTCTGCTACAAAATATATTTTATGTTATGAAATGTAAAAAGAAAAGAAAAAGTTTTACAAACAAAAATAATAATGAACTGAGACCTCAATTATGATCTGGTTTTCGGGTCATTATAAGTTTCTTTAATAATATCACGTTCAAGAATAATGTTCTCCTCAAATTCAGCCGACATAAAGAAGATCTCCATGGTCTTCCATATAAGATTTCATAAGGCAAAACTCCATGATAGCATTTAGTGTAGACAAAATGCTAAATGATTTATCCAACTATTTTCAAAATTCAAAATACATGATGTCAACATATATTTGAGAATTTAAATTGTTTGCTTATATTATCAATCTATTTGAAGATGATATGTTGTGCTAAGATTTAATTCTGTACCCAAAGCTTTCTAGAAGATTTTCTAAAATTGAGAAGTAAATTTTGAATCTCGGCCTAATACAAGCCGAGAAAGTACGTCATGTAGACAAATAATATTTTCTATGTAGAGCTTACTAAACTTCGTGAAAATGAAATTCATTTTCTATCTGCAGGAAGTATACCAACATCCAACCACAATCAATTCTGTAAAGTAGCCTCCAAAGTAAATCCAACCTTGATGCACCATAATATGCTTAGTATGTTTCTATCAGGGCTGTAATCAATAGTTTATTCTTGCCATGTCTACTTAATACATTATATTGCTCAATGTTAGTACATACCTCCTGTGTCTCGAACAAAAATTTTCTCCATTTGCTATATTATCGTACTTTGTGCAGGTGAAATAAGTGCTTCATCTTGAAATTGCAAATGCTCCGTGCACTTAATGCTAGGGGTGGGCAAACGGTAAACGGGCCGGGTATTTTTAAAAAAAAAATACCCGGTTCGTTCGGGTATCGGGTATGAAGCAGTGTTATGCAGAAACATTGCTCCAGCTACAAGACAGACCATTTGATCTTTCTTGTACACAGAAATTACAATCTTCCTGAAGTATTCCATTTTCTGGAATTACCATAAAAGTTAGAGCTTCTCACTTTCCATTATAAATGTCCAGACACAGTAACCCAGCTACTCCCAGCACCCTTAACCAGCTCTTTTTCCCTCATAATGTCGCGAAGTTCTTCTACAGCCTCCCACTTTCCAGCCAATGCATAAAAATTTGATAACAACACATAAATTTCAGGATTATCTTGCTCCAACTTCAATAGATTCTTTGCGGCAAGCTCACCTCTCGTGAAATCAAGGTTATGAGAGCAAGCATTAAGCAATGCAGCCCAAACGGCCACATTACGCGTAGGGATTGCCGTTTCATCAAACAGATGCCACATTTCATCTATCAAACCAGCTCGGCTTAAGGTGTCTATGAAACAAACGTAGTGTTCAGGACCCAAATGAACCCAGTATTTCTCCTGGGCCAAATTGAAACATTCTCGACTCTTTTCCACAAGTCCAGAATGCCCACATGCAGACAAAACAGCAAGAATAGTTACAGAATTTGGTGAGACACTGGAATTTTCATTCATTAATTTGAAAAGCTCAAAAGCTTCAAACCCATTTCCATGGCTTCCATACGCATCAATCATGCTTGTCCAGGAAACAACATCTTTATGAACAATTCGGTCAAACAGACACCGAGCATGCAAAATCTGTCCACATTTGGCATACATGTCTAAGAGAACATTGCACAACTGGGTGTCCAAAGTAAAACAATGTCGTACAGCAACACAATGTATCTGTTCTCCTATCCACAGCTCAAAATTATCAGAGCAAGCAGCAAGTGCACTTGTAAGAACTATCACATTCGGTTTCCTAGCACTAATAATGGAGAATGCCTCCAAATATTTTCGATTTTTTATACACCCTGAAATCAGAGAATTATTCAGAGCTTCATCTTTTGTATAGTTCAAAGAAGAGTACACTCTCATGGCGTCACTCAGATGGCCTTGACTTGAGTAAAAATCAACCAGAGCAGTGCCCAAAAACACCAAGTCCCGACCCATCACAACTGCCACACCATGAGCCTGCTTCCCCTGTTGAAATGCCTTCAAATGGGCACAAGCCTTGATCACAGAACACAAAGTGAATTCGCTAAACTCGATTCCTTCCACCCTCATGGCTTCAAAAACGTCTAGTGCTTTTTGTGCAAGACCCTGCCTCAAAAAGCTTGAAAGCAAAGCATTCCATGAAACGATATCCTTATTTTCCATCTCTTCAAAGACTTTAACAGAGTCGTCAAGATTCCCACATTTGGAGTACATATCCATGACAGCAGTTTTAGCCACTGTGCCAGACTCAGCTCCTACTTTAATCATCAAGCAATGAATTTGTGTTCCCAACTTGGATCCTAGAAAAGCTGAGCAAGCAGTTAAAATAGGAGTAAAAGTATAGGTGTTCAGACCAGAACAAGCACAGTGGATACGGCGGAAAAGAGACCATGCCGTAAAGTAATCACCACTGCGCACATGCGAAGTCAGAAGAGAGTTGATCGAATAAAGGTCGGTGTGAAGTATTTCATCATATAGCTGCTGCGTGCGGAGACTCCTTGAGAAACAGGAAATATATTTTTTAGCTGGCAAGTCAAGAAGAGGACGAACCCAATAGCAACCAGGGGACATAAAATTCTCAAGACTTCTACTACTTGTCGCATTCAGCACCACTTTGGGTAGATCAGAGATCTTTTCACAGATACATATCTGCAGACTGCTTAAAATTGGATGTCAGTTGCTAGCTAGTAGGTCCCCAGGGGATCCATACGAGTGAATTTGAAGCAGTGGATATAAATTTGCAAAAAACTAGTGAAAGAATTAGGCATACATCAATATATTAATGATCGAGCTATTTCATCGAGGTAGAACCAATCAGATTTCAAATATATACCGAGCAAACATAAAATTATGCACTGAATCAGATATACTTTTCAGAGTCATCATTCCCGTTTCTCATTGATATATACACGACATAAAAGAACATGCATCTCGTCTTTCTTAGTCTACCAAGTTTTCCAGGTTCATTCTTCGGTTCTAATCTATTGCCGGTAGTGAAAGTTCTACGAAATTGCAAGGAAGAAAAAAAATACAGTAATGATATAAAAATCCTATTTCAATGAATTCGCCGGAATGTTTTGAGTTCGTATCTCACAACCATCCATTAAAGTACCTTCGGTAATTCCGGGGCCGCAACGGTTTGCTTTCTCTGGCAGAAATAAAACGGGCGAAACATAAAATCTTAGAGAACCGAAATGTTAGACAGCAGTGAAGATCTGAGAAAGCTGAGGAGAGACGAAGAGTGACGAGCAGAGGGCAGGGGATGGGTGCTGCTTCTACTCCCTTCCACTCCGATAGCCTGCAAATTAGGGCGGACCTTACGAATTGGCGGGCGGTTTTTAAATCGCCCGTTAATGAATACCTGAACCGCCCGTTAATGAATACCTGAACCGGATAGAATTGACGGTTCGAATAAATATAAAATTTATATGAAAATTATAATTTCACAAGCATTTTATTTTACAAAATATAATATCTTATGACGTAATATATCTGTTATGACACGTGGCATGCTGTGCTGGCTGACTGGTTCCACTTTCACGCCAAGCGTTCCTCTATTTCCCCTCTTCAGGTGCGCGTCACGTGGGTTCATAAACGGTAACGTCACCTGGTCGTCTTTTTCTAGCGTCCACTTTGTCGACCGGTTACCTCCTTTCCCGGTTCCTCAACAGAATAAGATCGAAACGACGGGTCCGAGAAGGCTGACCGGATCAGTGAGTAGTCGGCAAGATTCTAGCTGGAGCTTGAGTGGGTCCAAGATCGGTGGGGGCCTACGGTAGGTGGAGTCTGGAGAATCATAGCCGTAGGTGAGGAATTTAAATAGGCGGCGGAGAGAGAGAAATCGGAGACGGTAGAACTCTTAGTGACCCTTGAAGATTCTCCGAATTTCTTCCTTCCCCTAGATTCTTGGGTTTTGGATTTACTTGCTTTCTATGCGCTGGTGCGTTCTTCGATCTTCAATCGGGTTTTTTTCCTTTCCATTGATCTTGTTTTATGATTTCTAGGGCTTTTTTGTTGGATGAAGTGATTAAGTGGTAGATTTTATGGGTTTTCAATTTTTTCAAGAGGTTTTTGTGCTATCTTATTTGTGGATATTGTTTTGGCGTTGAATTTCGCCGATTGTCTGTTTCATACGAAACATATAATCTGAAGAAGCGGTTTTTTTTGTCTTCTAATATTCAGAATTTTGTAGTGTAAGCTTTAGATCAAGTTTGGTTTTTTCTTATTGGTCAAGTTTATTTTGCTGTTTAATGATTCAGAAATATAGGCCTCTGGCCGAAGACACGAGAAACATGATTTAGTTCCTCAATTCTTTTCTTTTTTACTTTAAATCATTGATATTATAGCGGCTGCATAGTAAACATGATTGAGTTCCTCAATTCCTTTTTTTTTACCCTAAATCATTGTTATTATATCGGCTAGTTTCATTCTCAGAATAGTAAACATATTAGTATCCCCCACCAGTCCTGATTTTTTACTAAATGCTGTTCTTATAAAAAAAATGAGCTTTATGACTCTTCTACGCATATTGAAATAGGAACTAGGGAGATTTTCTTTCTGCTCCTGTACCCAAATACTTCTGATATGATTTTTTGCTTTTTGAGGGGGATAAAATTTTCTGACTTTGGCGCAACTTTAACATCGTTCATTCTATTTACACAGTGTTCTCTTATATGACTACCATCTGAAAAAAAATATTACCTTTTGTAATACTTTGGCTTCTTCCACATGGTCATAGATTTATTTTTTTTTCAGTTTTTCAAGGGTGAAAAGGAACTTTTTTAGTTTTTTTCCTGGGGAATCAATCTAATATTAGTTGTCTTAAGGTGATAGAGATGCAGAAGATGTTTCAGCCACTTGGAAGAATCCGAAGACAATGAGGCCAAAGCCTGAAAATGTAAATGGACTTGAACTTCCACAACGGGCCATCCCTCCAAGTAGAAGTTATACTGAGCCGTGGTGGCATAGTATGGGGTATAATCCTATCTCTGCCCCAATGACGATAACAGAGAAAAATGCTACTAAATCAAACCCATCGGGGTGTGCGGTGGATGATGTTTCAGAGTCCAATGATGATCAATCAATTTCAGATGATCTGGATGAAGAAGATGGTGGTTCCAAAGAGACACGTATTATTCCATCACCATCAACTAGTCATTTTTAAAATTAATTGTTCCAATATTAAGCTAGTGAATATTTCAGTTTTTGTACTCACATACCCGGCATATGATGCTTGGCCAGAAAAGGCTATTAACATGGAATTTCCTTTAAATTTCTTTGTTCTACTCCATCACAGCTGCTAATTTCAGCCTAGAACAACTTAATCGTCAGCATGTTTCTCCCACCATGCCCACCATCCACAATGAACCTGTCACACAACCTAGGCAACTCAAACTTATCGGTCACTCTATGGTATGGATGGGACTTCCTTAATTTGTGGCTTGTGTTTGTAGTTTGTTGAGATTAAACTTAGTGTACATAATTATCGGTACCATTGCTCTAGTTTCAAATGTTAATTTGTGGCGTTTTTAGACTTGTGCAGGAAATCCATATCAGGATTCATGCATGGGTGGAATTATGGCCTCTTACGGTCACCAACCTATGGTATGCCATTCAATATCTAACCTTAAGATATGTTATCTAATAAATCTCAAACATTGCGTTGTGTAAGAGACTCATGTCTGTGTAAAACTATGTCCATTTCTTGGCATCAGCCTTTGTTAATTGTTACCTCGTTCTTTATTTAAGCATAAGATAATCTATTTAATACATCTTGAAAACATTGAAATCATGTATGAAATTCTTAGATTGCAATATAAACTTTGATGTGTCTTTTTCATGTTATTGAGGCAATATCAAAGTTCTTGTGGCATGTGCACTTTATTATCAAGAATGAATTCTTAATCGAGTTTTTCCTCGTTGACTTATTATTTTTTATCGTACAGAGTGTCAGTGAGTTTGACTTGTTAATTTGTTTGTCCAACATACCATTTGATGAGATGTTACTTTTAGGCTTCCCTGAAATTCGGTCGAAAATTTTTAAATTTTTATGATCTTATGAATTGAATTTCTGACTTCTTTGATCTTACGAATTGAATTATGCTTTATTGATCTTTCAATTTGTTAAACGTGAATATTAATTTTTGATAAACTTTCAAAACCTCAATCTCCTGGTTGTGGTTGAGATTTAACCATGGTAAGGCAAGCAATATTTTACTGTTTAAACCCATCTAATTGATGTATTGACTTTACCTTGTTTCTTAACCATAAACTCTCTTTGTTTTTCTGATACAAAATAATTTTTTTTACATTTGAAGTTAGTTGCCAATATAATCTTAAAATCTCCTTTTTCGGTGCATAAAAACGCCCTCAATGCTAAATATTAGGCTATGCACTTTCTTTCTGACAGTTTTATCATCCTCTCCCTGGAATAATGCCACATGGTAGGATGCCTTTGCCTCTTGAGATGGCTCAGGAGCCTGTTTTTGTGAATGCCAAACAATATCAGGGCATTATTAGGCGAAGGCAAGCTCGTGCTAAAGCCGAGGTTGAAAAGAAGCTGGTGAAAGATAGAAAGGTACAAAGGCCTGGTGGTTTGACCTTTTCACTTTGTTATGTGTGCAATTTAACTTTTATAGGAGCATAAAAGGCATCGAATTTACTCCTTATATGCACAATCACGGAGAAAATCGTTCCATTTTACTGTTTAGATGAGAGAATCTATGCTAGAGCAGTATCATGTTCTCGCCCATTTAAGATAAGAGCTTAGATAGTTGAACTCTGCCGTTGCAGTAAAACCACAGAAAAAACCATTTTACTGTTTTAAACATGTGAAAAGCATGCTATTGTTAAGAAGTGAACAATTCTGAGACATGAGCTAATCTTGTTGATTTACAGCCCTACCTTCATGAATCTCGCCATCAGCATGCAATGCGAAGGCTGAGAGGGAGCGGAGGGCGTTTTGCCAAGAAAAACAAGACTCCAAAACTCCCTGCAGAAGAAAGGGGTACAACCTCTGGTCCTCCCCTCTTCACTCTCTGCTAGTCGTCCGGCAACGAGCCGCGCAAATTAGTTCTTATTCACTAACATAGATGAAAGTTGTGGCCTTTAAACCACCCTTCCCACTAATTTTTCAGGCCTCGACTTACAAGCTGGAGCTTGCTCAGGCGAAAGACAGGTGGAAAGAGACCCCAATCTCGGGAATCCTTTGTCTCAGTGTAAAGCTCCTGTCAGTAGAGGATCCTGATGGTGCCTGTCAGAAATACCATCCTCGTAATTTTGACGGGATTGCGAGGCGGCAAATCATTCTTGGCTTTGTTTGTTACCTACTCAGTTGTACTCGTGACTCGATAGATTTTAGTTACTTATGGTTACTTGTTTGTTGCATAAGACTATTGAAATGATAATTTAATGTACAAAGAAGCTTAGATGTGAGCATTGATATTTCCTCAAATGATCAAAAGGAGTAACATAAAAGGCATCTATGGACGCATTTTAGCCGATTATCGACACAAATGATCAAAAAGAGTAGTACAAAAGGCACTGATTATCTTCAACAAGCGCTAATGTTATCATGCAAACATAGTTTTAATTTAAAACAGAGATTGTAGGTTGAAAAGAAGAAGAACCTTGCTTGTTCAATCATCATAGATCAGGATTTTCCATAGTTTCTGGTTCGGGTGGCTGCAATGTAGAGTCTCCATTGCCATTGTTTGACGGCTGTGCATCGGAACTCCTATTGCTCTCCTCGTCTGTGTAATTTTGGTTTAAATCTGTCGAATTATTGACATCTTGAGGCTTTTCCATCATTCCTGACAATGCAAGAGATGGGGACCACTCTAGAACATCATCAATGATGTTGTGTACCCGCTTTTGATACCTGTAAGAAAGTTGATAATTACTATTTGGATGCACCTCAACCCTTTCAACTATCTTCCAAATTAGTTTTGCTTGAAAGAATTTCAACTAATAAAGTTACCTTGCACGGGCAGCCTCATCGGGGGCATGGTGCCGCAGCAGCAGTATGAAGACCGCACCAACAACGGCGTAGAAAAGTCTAGCTGTCCACTTTGGTCTCTCCTCCTCGTCTTTCTTTGGCCAGAAACGGAACAGTTCTCTCAATGTTGCTTCCTCAGCAAGAATGTTTGGGAAAAACCATACTCGCCTACCTAGGATGATATATAGAGCACCAAACACTGTCGCCCTCACTGAAAATTACAGGGGATGAAAATCAGAGCAGGCCATTCAGGACAAGCAACCATAAAGTCTCCACATTGAAACAATAAAAACATATATTGTTGTCGTAGTGATTGCAATTTTCAAACAACTCTGTTCGCTGAAAATGGATTTTTCGACAACAGCAAAAGGCATATCTACTACTTTTTTCAACTCTTAATACAAGCATATAGTCTGTTTTTTTTTTAACATGCACAAAGATCACATCTGGTGATTGAAATCATATAAACAAAGAAAGTTCCTCACATTTACATCTGAACAACACGAAATGGGTTGCAGAGTCAACACTGCATGCAAAATCTACACCCAACTGTTTATTACATCTCACCATAGATTTCAGCTCATACGACAAAATCGACTTTTTTGTATAAAAGAACTGAATCAGGCATTTATTCTACACAAAATACTTCCATTTACTCTGAGTCAAATCACTAATTTTTTTTCATTACTAAATATATGCAAATGCAATTACATGCAGTGTTGCTCTATCATACGCATTAAACAGATTGTTTATCCTGTAAAGACTAAAGAATGTTAAAAAAAAAAAAAGAACTAAGAACAACCTCAGATATGAAATGAAAAAATTTACTCTAGACATAATAAAGCCCTATAATAAATATACGCAGAAATAAAAAACTAGGCCAAACTTTCAACTGCTCTATTAGTAATATAACAACACAGAAAGTACACATAGTAAGGATTATTCCTGCAGTCAAAAGATTGGACTACAAAGGAAGAGTATAAGCGATGAAAACTTACATAAAAGAAGGGAAATTATAAGCAGTAAGACCCCGGCACATGAGTATAATACTATCAGCTTGCACCGATGTGGGTATACAGGAAACAAGCAGATTGCAAGAGTCAAAACTGGCCAGCAAAATGAGAGAAGAGTCTGCCACAGTGGCCGTCGTTTTACAAATGTCCATGCAAAAAATGCATCGTGATCAGAAAACATTTGATCCTGCAGAGCATAGTAAAAAAACTAATATCATCCAAAACAGCAATGGGAAACCCTTCGTATGATGTATTCATATACAAGAAAACACTAACCAAAGCAAAAATAAGGGGACTATCAAGAGACAAGTAAAAAACCAAAGGTGAATGAGTCAAACGACATTCCTACATCTTCCCAAGTTAGAAACCTAGTAACAAATCATTTTTCATTTAATATAAATGCTTTTATCATTTCACAATTACTAGGGATATCAAGAGGGCACAATAAAGCAAATGACATGCATTCCTCAAAAATTTTATCGAATATAAAATATATTAAAACATGGGTATCAGGTTGAAACAGTTTGATCGTCATATGGATTAGGTAAGAAACTGCAAGAGTAAGCTGTAATAACTCTGTTAAATCATACCTGAAAGATTTCTAAATGAGCTGGCCAAGAAGAGAGCTTTTTCTTTCCAGGACGAACAGTTTTCACAGCCCGATCACAGCGAACTAAAAGATTATTTCTCAACAATGAGTCACCAATATCTTCTGAATCCAAATTTTTATTTGATTCTAGTATGTCCTTGAGTTCTGAATGGTTCTTTAAAAAACTAACAAAATCTTTTCCTCTGAAATATTCGACACGGGTACCCTGCAAAACTGCCCACCTAGATTTCAAATCCTTATGGTCTCTCACTTTCTCAGCAAACACTTGATACACGTCCTTATTTGGTGATTGTGACTGAAAGTAATGAAATGAACAATATAAGAGAGGTAGACATCAAATGAAATTGTAAACAGCAGAAAAAAAGGTATAAAAAGATCATTTAAATAATCCATCAAGAGCGTCTGAAAATGACTGTGAGCCAAACATAAATCTCAATCAGCAATACACTTCATGTGTTTGAGGGATGAGGCACTATAAACGCATTCAACAAGAACAAGAAAGATCGTTCTAACTGCTGAAGCATGGGGTCTATGTGTATGGTGTAATATTGATGAACTTTAAATGATGGAAATGCTGCCTTCTGGAAGTCCGATACCTTAACAATTGTTTGTGCCTTCATTTTAGCGAAGACATTAAGAGCATAATAAATTGGCGAGTACAACGACAGAGTAAACAGAGATTGAGTTCATTTCCAGCAAACTCCCGATCCGCACAAAATAAACATTCTGGGACTCCGAATGTTACAACGCCTAAAATGCGGCAAATTGACACGAGGTGAAGCCTTTCGAAAAACAGTAATATCAATATCCTTAAACACAGATAGAGTCGGAGTTTATAAGAAACCCTAGATCACGATCAAATAAAGAAAAGACAGAGAAAGAGAGAATGCGAACCCTAGGAGTAGATAGGGTGTCGGAACTAAGATATCTACCGCCATTTTGAACAGCTCCAGACGATCTTTTCACCCTCTTCTTCTCAGAAGCTTGAGATTTCTTCATCTTTCTCCCTTCTTCTCTCTCAAAGACAGAGAGATTTGAAATTGAGAAAAAGAAGATTGAGAAAATTGGGAGAGAGAGAGAGGGAGAGCAAGCGAATCGGTGCAGCTGCCCGCTCCAAAATTTGAGAGCAATGATTAGCTCACGCAAATATGCTTGCCGCAATGATCTATCGTAGTTGTATTTAATATACCTAGCTTTCTTTTAATAGTAACATAATAAGACTTCCGTTCGGCTCAAACCGGAACTTTGGTTCGACCTAATTTTTAAAAAAACCGAATTTTAGAATCTTGATAGATTGTTTTTTTTTTTTTTAAATGCCAAGCAAAATCATTTGGTGTGAACCAAAAATCAATTAAAATTCAATTCTACGTTGAACCAAAAATCAAACTGAAATAGTTTAAGTTTAAGCTTTGATTGAATCAATTCCATGAAAAAAAAATATTATTAGTAATTTATTTTGTTAATATGCTAATTGCTATCTTAAATATTGACCGTCAAACAACTTTTGGTATAGTTATAAAATTAGCTAATTATTAATAATTTGATAATTATCACTAAACATCTTATAATTATAAGTGTTTTTCTAGTAATACTTTAAATTTTTAAATGTATATAATAATACTCTATCTTAAATATTTAATTTATTAATTAATATTTGAAGTTTATAAAATTATCAACGAACAATCTATTATCAAATTTTAATTAATTTAGTCTATTTTTACAATTTATGTTTGAATTTTTTTTATTACTCTATTATCAACAATTAGAATGATTGAAAGCCGAAAAATAGACAGAAAATTTTGAAATAAAAAATTATAATAAATTATGTAATCATTTAAAATTTTGTAGATTATCTTTTTAGGTAGTGTCCACGTCTTCTAAAAATTTTAAGAAATTTTGATAATATATAATTAAGAAAATTAATAAATTATTTTTAAAAAATATCATCATTTCTATTAAAGTTAAAGGCTTTTTTATTTTTACCCATTAAATTATTAAAGCCAGATAATATTTCACTAAAATTATCCAAAAATATATAAAATCACCACCCTATCGGCCTATCTACCACTACCAGGTCTCGCCCTCTCTGCAACTGCTGGTGTTGAGGGAGGGAGGGAGTCATAGGTTCAGCAATGACGATATCGCTTTCTGCGTCGAACGGCGTTATCTACAGGGATGCTAAGCTTCAGACTCAGAAATTCCAGTTTCTGAGCTCTTTCAATTCCGTCTCTTTGTTCAGCAGAAACTATTACTTCTCCTCTCCCTCTGTTGCTTCTTCTGAATCTGGAGTTTCTCGGTTTCTGATTCATGGCGATGATGTTTCCAGGAAAAGAAAAGCTTACTTCCCGTTGTTTTATCTCTCTTCTTCTACTTGCGTTGCTTTTGCAGTTGAAAGAGATTCGCCGCAATTTGAGGTGGACTCAGAAAAGGCTAGGGAAGCTCTTGAAGATCTTGACCAGCAGCTTGAATCTCTCTCAGAGAAACGAAGGATAACTCCCAAGACTAAGCGTAAACCCTAAATCATTTCTTCGTTTTTTTTAATCATTGAATCTGATTCCTGCTCAATTTGACGTTATAGCAATGTGGAATTGACTTTTCTTAAGTGGAAATTGATTAGCTGATTTTATCGTATAATCAGCATTCGATCATCGATCATGTTTAAGGAATTGAATCAGTATGTCTGATTGTATCATATAATTCATCATTCGATCATTGATCATATTAGGATTTGAATTATTCAAATGGTAGTCTGGAAATAGGTTTTTGCTGATCATTTCATCTTAAATATAGGTTTGAAGGACTTGGACAATACAGATTAATTGCATCAATCAGCTTACTTACCAGTAAATCATAAATTTGACTTTGAATCTGAAGATTGTTCATAGGAGAATGGCATAAACCAGTAATTCATCAATCATATTTTAGTTAACTCTTAATTCTGCCTAGATTTTAGTATTGACATTGCATCAAGTTGGAAGAATTAGACTGGTATCTTGACTGGAGTTCATCCATGATTTTGTTTTTTTTGACATAATTGCAGCTTCAGGGATGAAATTGGGAAGAACCCAGATGAGAGAAGAAATGCCAGAAATTTCAGAAACTTTTCTAGCCTACTTAGCTCTCTCTCTTTTCATGTTCTCCATTTTCTACAACGTGTTGTTCTATGCAATTATAAAGCCTGCCATAGATGGTAAAGAACTAGCTCCTCCATCATCATCTCCTCCTGTTGAAGAAATACCAAGAGCTGGAGTTTTGCAGCAGCTGTCGTTTCCTTCTTATTATTTCAGCGATTTCCTTTCAGTGGGGAAGCCTTGACTATTCTGTAAGTTTTAGAAACAGAATTCTAGTTTGGATATTTGTGTACATGTTTTTTTTTTTACGAATTTAGAAGCAATTTTGGAAACGAAAAAACTATTTTTTTCCTTTTTTAATTACACATAATAAATTTCATATATTTAAAATGCAGCTGTTATAATTATTTTACTTTTTACTAATTAATTGCATGAATAAAGAAAATCATAAACAATTGTTTAATTAACTAATGATCACATTCGAAGAACGTGATTTATTACATTTGAAAAAATAATAACATAAACAAGAAAATCATAACAATGGGTAAATGAAATAGCCACATCAAGGCTCCAACGAAGGCAATCTTTGATCACAAATAGTTGTGGGCGTGCATATTCATGATTTTGAACATACTTCTCATTACAATAATAACACAACCCATTTTCTTGATTTGCGTTTAATTGCATGTGTTAATTCGGTGGAGTGCCCAAGACACTCGTTGCTAGGTGGGTGTCATCGTTGAGATATTTAAGAGATCGTCGTTTCTAATAGAGATCGAATCAGCTGGCTTGATCATCGTTGCAAAAATTAGCGTTACTTTTGGTTAGAGTGTTTATGACCACAATACCATTGATACTAAAAATTTTTGGAGGAAACGAGATCGAAATTCGTGTTTATGACCGCAATATCACGAAAATATATCTTTTATAGCTCGATTCAATTTGAGGAAATAAGAAAGAAAACTCATACTTTTAAACGTACATGGAAATTTATAGTTTTTACCATCAACCCGACCCAAATGCAGTGGGTGAGGTTGTTTAATTTTAAGCTTGTATGAGTTTAGCTCAGTTGATTAAAAAATGACAAGTTAGATATCAGATTGTTTAATTTTAACATCTAATAAACTTTCATCTTCAAGTACTATTATAAAACAACTAAGGAGGAATGTTTCAGGTAAACAATCACATCATAATTCTTTCGGCCACAACGTGAGAGAATCGACTTCGATAATTCATAACATGAAAGTGGTGTAAGACTTTAAAACTTTATTTGATCTAACATTAATTTAGATCAATATGCGGAATAATAAATACCTCCAGCCATTGACGATAAACCGGGACAGCCGCTTTCTCTTCTTGAAGAATCGCTTCTAAACCTTAATATTTCTCTATCGATGGTGTAATTTCCGTATGAGAAAATAGGCTTAGGGGACCTTCAATGCCAACCCCTATATATAGACTCTTTCCATCAAAGAGTATATATGGAGGGTTATGAATGGACAGTCACCACAATCGCCTCTATNTGAACTGATTGAGTATTTAATTAATTTTTTTATTATTTTTATGATAAATTATAATTTATTTTTCATTAAAAATACCTTTTAAATTATATGTGATATGTGTGTTTAAGCATTTTCAGTTGCGTTCAAATCAGAGTTCGTTAGAGCTGATTTTAAAAATAATTGTTCAAAAATTTTAGTTTAGGTGTACCTAAACTCAGTAGCGATCGACCGAAATACATTTAGAATCGAAAATGGCCATACACATTAACTAGGTATATTAGATTTGAAAAGATAATAACATAAACAAAAAAATCGGAAAAAATTGGTAAATGAAACATCCTCAAATAACGATTAATGAATGTGCCCTCAAACAATATAGTGTCAAGAAAACAATGGTCACCGTGATTATGCCTCATTCGACCCGTGACTTAGAGATGGTAGATTAGGTACAAGAGCTTAGGTTCGACGTCTGCGATGTCCTAGTATGAGAGTTGTTACTTTAATATTGTAGTAGCTCCTTGGAATATCATGTAAAGACTTCTTATCTCTAGGACGTTGAGTCACCGTGATTTAACTCTCTCACAAATTGTCGGGCCATGGTGTGGAGGTCCTGAGGGTGAAAAATTTTGCCTTTTGAGTACAAAAGTTTATCACAAAATTCTGGGCTCTATAGTTTGATTTGATTTGAGGAAATAAAAAGGAAACAATACGAAAGCGGGAGTCCGCCGTTACCCATAGTTTCAAAGGTGCGTGGGAATTTCATAGTTTTAAGAGAAATAACTAGGTATATTATTTGGGTGCTTGCATCATGCATGTATGGCTACTTGGAACAGCCATCTAAATATTTGTCTTATTTGACTCTTTTTCCTTCCTCAACGACCCAATTCCGACCAGGTTCATTCTTCCTTCTTCACGCGCTGGCTCACTCTCTTTCATTATTCTGTACTAGTAAATTGTTTTTCAATATTAATAGGGAGCGTGTTCAACACGCTAGCGGATATTTGTGACTTTGTTAAGCCTTTTTATAATTTAAATAATCGTAGTAAAAACAAATTTTAAGTCTTAGTTTTCGAGAAATAAACTAAATCAAATTTGAATTTTTGGAAAACCAAAATCGAATTCTTCAGACGCATAATTAGATGTCTCATTCGTCCGAGTGAGACACAGATCGAATAAATGAAGCACTGGTTGAACAAATGAAGCACGAGTTAGACGAACTAGAGCGGGTTCACCTCAGTGGTCGAGGGATGGCAGATCTAGTTCAAAGCGCCTGGGTTCGACGCCTGCGCTGCCCTAGTGTGGGAAATTTACCTCCAATGTTGGGGTAACTCCTTGGGGTATCAGGTACGGGCCTCCCATCTCTGGGCTGCTAAATCACCGTAATTTAACCTCCTCACAAACTGTCGGGCTGGAGTGTGGAGGCTCTGGGTTTCGCCTTTTGGTTCAAAGAGATAATCGTCTTTCATTTTTAATTAATTTTAATAATCCAGTCTTATCAAAATAATTTGAATGGAACACCACCGGACCTCTCTCTCTCCAACTTTTTGCGGTAAATCGGGGAGGAAGTCCTAGGATCGGCAATGGCGACGTCGCTTGCAGCTTCAAACGCTGTGGTCCACAAGGATGCTGGGCTTCCGATTCAGAAATTCAAGGGGTTGCGCTCCTCCACTTCCCTCTCTTTGTTGAGCAGAAACGTTTACTTCGCTTCTCCCTCTCTTGCTTCTCCTTCCTCGCCTTCGGTTGTCAGGGCTGTGTCCTCGGTGCGATGTTTCTTCCTATGCTTTTTCTTCTTTTTTAATGGAAGTTTGAGATTGATTTCTTTGATCTTTTGTGGTTTTGAGGCTCTATTTGGTAGGCAGAACCGAAAAAATATAAGATATTCATACTTAATATAGTTTTTTTTTTTCATTTTTCATATCAGAAAGGAACGATATTGTGGCTTTTTTGTGTGGTGCTCTGTGTTTTTCTTTCCCCTTTCTCCCAAATTATGGACTGGTTAGAAACAGTGAAATGCCAACTATTTCTGTAGTGGCGAAATACCTTATGCGAACTGGTCATGTGTTTAATAGAATTGTAAATTCAGTTATTTTACGATTTCTTCATTTTCTGTTTATTTGGTTGTGCTCTATCTAGAATTTTAGGTGGATAGAATTACATGCAAAAAGGAAAGACAATGTGAAAAGTCTAGATACTGTTTAGTTTGCTCATTCAATTCCATTTCATTATCGGAACTCGTCCTGTCACTCATTAATGCTATTTTTGTTTAGAAAACACGACCACGGAAAAATCTCACTTCTCGTTGATGCTTGAAAGATGCTAAAGGTGAGATTCTATATTTAAATGAGCTTATACTAAGATTCTGATGAGTGATATCATCTTTTTGAAGCCAGCAAAGCCCAATACAGCAAACGAGACAAAGCGTAGTAAAGTAGAAATATCTAAAGAACAGAGTGAGTACATAAGATATCCTCTTAATGAGGAGTTGTTGACTGATGCCCCAAACATTAATGAGGCTGCTACACAATTGATCAAGTTCCATGGTAGCTATCAGCAATATGATAGAGAGGTACGTGGTCAGAAGTCTTACTCATTCATGCTTCGTACAAAGAATCCATGCGGAAAAGTGTCAAACAAACTCTATCTGACCATGGACGATCTTGCTGATGAGTTTGGAATTGGAACACTCCGTTTGACCACTAGACAAACATTTCAGCTTCATGGAGTTCTGAAAAAGAACCTTAAAACAGTTATGAGCACCATTATCAGGAGCATGGGTTCAACACTTGGTGCTTGTGGTGATCTTAACAGGAATGTTCTTGCTCCAGCTGCTCCAATTGTTAGAAAGGATTATATGTTTGCACAACAAACTGCAGAAAATATCGCTTCTTTATTAACTCCCCAGTCTGGTTTCTATTATGACATATGGGTTGATGGGGAGAAAATGATGTCAGCAGAGCCTCCTGAAGTTGTGGCAGCCAGAAATGATAATTCTCATGGAACCAATTTTCCTGATTTAGCAGAGCCCATATACGGCACTCAATTTTTACCAAGGAAATTCAAAATTGCTGTTACTGTACCACCAGATAACCAGTGGACATCCTGACAAATGATGTCGGCGTTGTTGTTGTTTCTGATGCTGATGGAGAGCCCCAAGGGTTTAACATATATGTAAGGATTTCAAAGTACATCTAAATTCATTTCATTCTCTTCTAAGTATATTTCTTAAAATTTGTATTGCTTTTGTAGGTTGGTGGTGGTATGGGAAGAACTCATAGATTGGAGAGTACTTTTCCTCGTCTTGGTGAGCCATTAGGTTATGTGCCTAAAGAAGATATTTTATATGCAATCAAGGCTATTGTTGTTACACAGCGTGAGAATGGCAGAAGAGATGATCGTAAGTATAGCAGAATGAAATATTTGATCAGTTCATGGGGGATTGAGAAATTTAGAAATGTTGTTGAGAAATATTATGGCAAGAAATTTGAGACATTTCGAGATCTGCCTTAGTGGGAATTTAAAAGTTATTTGGGATGGCATGAACAGGTTAGTTAGAATGACGCTATTGATGTTTTTAACTATGCCTTTATTCTGTAAGACCTCTTTCATAGTACGTTTTTTTCTCCAATCTAGGGCGATGGAAGTTTATTTTGCGGCCTCCATGTTGATAATGGTCGTGTTGGAGGGAAAATGAAGGCGGCGCTAAGGGAAGTAATAGAGAAGTACAATCTAAATGTTCGGATCACCCCTAATCAAAACATCATATTATGTGACATTCGTAATGCATGGAAGCGGCCGATCACAACTATTCTTGCCCAGGCTGGTCTACTGGTAAGACAACTTATTATTGCAGCAGATGAGGATAGAATTTGAAATAGTTGACCTTTCTTTCTGTGCTAATACTCACACCCAAATTATTTCGTTTTTCTCCTGTTTTTTTTATTCTCAAGCTATGATATGATTGAATAGGATGAACGAAGTTTTAGGTAGCTTCTCATCGTAGAACTAAGGAAATAACTAAACACTGTTGAGGGATCATTTCTCTCTGATCGTTCAGCTAGTCTTCCATCATTAAAAGTTCCGCTTTCGTTTGGGATAGGTGGTAAACACTTGGTTTAATCTATTTGATTTATGTATCTTTGCTTTTCTGCCCCACTAAATGCGGTATAGTCATGACGACTTCTTTTAAAAGAATACAACCAAAAAATCTTCATTTTCTCATTGTTCACTATTTGATTTGCTTATTCCAGTTTTTCGTCTCATGGGTCAAGGTTTTCTCCAATTCATTACATATCCTTTATTTCAAGCATGTGAATTCATATTTTTTAAATTGGTACTGTTTGTTTGTCTTATTGAAGCCTAATTTAGAAAACATTTCTAGAGTGTGCAATTGTTGACATTTTTGCATGACAGCATCCTAGGTATGTTGCTCCCCTCAATGTAACTGCAATGGCGTGCCCAGCTTGCCACTTTGTCCGCTGGCAGTAGCTGAAGTGGAACGCTGGATTCCTGATCTAATTAAGCGAGTACAAGCTGTGTTTGAGAAGGTATCGATCTTCACTCATTTTCTATTTGGTTATGAAGTGAGATTGTAGCAGTTATTTTCTCTAGGCTTTCATCTACTAATGACAGAAATGTACATTCGTTAGATGAGTTAAGCAATCAAATCATTGGTATTTTGCTGATTTCAGGTAGGTCTCAAGTACAATGAATCTGTAGTTATAAGGGTGACTGGTTGCCCAAATGGTTGTGCTAGACCATACATGGCCGAACTTGGTTTGGTCGGGGACGGCCCCAACAGCTATCAGGTATCAGAAGCTTCATCTGGTCTTTTCCTAAATGAGAATTTGCAAGTGAACCCATTTCTGAGCACATGTTCTTTTGTGTATTTTATCCTATCCAAACCAGATTTGGCTTGGAGGAACACCAAACCAAACTTCTATCGCACAAAGCTTCAAGGATAAAGTTAAGATTCAGGAACTTGAGAAAGTGTTGGAACCCTTATTTTATCATTGGAAGCGTAAACGGCAGTCGAATGAATCATTTGGTGACTTTACTACCCGTATGGTGAGCATTGGTGGAAACAAAAGTTTTTGTTCCCTTTTCTCTTTTTTTCAGTATTTTGGTCACTC
This sequence comes from Begonia fuchsioides, assembly GCA_003255005.1. Taxonomy (NCBI): domain Eukaryota; kingdom Viridiplantae; phylum Streptophyta; class Magnoliopsida; order Cucurbitales; family Begoniaceae; genus Begonia; species Begonia fuchsioides. Next base: position 34,807 of record QAOC01046447.1, read on the forward strand.
AAATGGCATGCAAGGGTTTATTAATAAATTCTCTTACTAATGTATTTCAGGGATTTGAGAAACTTCAGGAGTTGGTCGACAAATGGGAGGGTCCCGAGGTCGCGCCGGCACGGCTCAACCTGAAGCTTTTTTGCTGACAGGGTAACGTACGACGCCATGGATAGCCTAGCAAAGCTCCAGGACAAGAATGCTCATCAGTTAGCCATGGAAGTCATTCGCCGCTACGTAGCTGCCCAGCAGAATGGGAAGGGCGAATGAGCCTGGAGATGGAGCAACAATCGTCCAAGCTGTTACTATTCGGTAACAAGTCTGGGAATTAGTACGCCAAGTTTTGTTCAATTTATCTTCTTTTTGTCCTCCCTTTTTACTTAGTCCTGAATCTGTTCAATTTTCTCTCCGTTTTGGACAATATTGATCAAAATAACGCGCTTAGAAAAGACTTGTGCGGACTCAAGTCAGAGTCCATCCTCCCAATTCCGATTGTGACCGAGGGGGAGCAACTGAGCGAGACCTTTGTCCCAATAATAAAGTCTAGTAAATTCGAGCCTAAAACAGATATTATTGAGACAAACTCTCCAAGTCTCCGTCCCGGATTGGACGTGGTTTTAATTTTTATAATTGGTAGATCCAAGCTAATTGAACATGGAGGATAACGAGTAATGTGTAATTTTCATTTGTTTGGATCTAGAAATAACGTGAGATAAGAGGAGTAAATGAGTGTTCCGTACGGGCATAGCTCAGTTAGTTCAAAGATAGTAGATTGAATACAAGAGTCTAAGTTCGACGTCTGCGCTGTCATAATGTGGTAGTTGTTACTCCTAGTGTTAAGTAAATATTTTATATCTCTGGGCCGCTGAGTCATTGTGATTTAATTCTCTCACAAATTATCAGATCGGGAGTAAGAACCTGACGTGTAGAGACTCACGGTTTTTTTTTTTTTTAAGTACAAGAGGAGTAAATGAGTTTCAATGTACAAAAATAGGTGCATTAAATGAGTTGTTTTAGGCTACATCATTCCCATATATTACAGCCACGTGTCCTACCTCTGTTTCTCTACACATTCCCAATAAAAACACACGTATGTTTCATAGTAATCAATCCCCCCTTTTGACTTTTATCTCTCTTGTTTTGCTTTTCATCTACAAAAAAAATATTAATTACACGTTTTTTTCTAAAATTTAATTGCACGTTTAATTAAGGGTAGATTATTTATAAAACGTGACTGTGGTAATTTAATTAACAAACCCACAAACATGAAAATGAACTACAATTTAGTTTGTCCTACTCTATGATCACGGCTCTGCGCTAAGCATTTATTTTCCGTTAATTCTTTTTTGTTTATTTTAAATTTTATGAGTTAATTTGTTAAATTACACTAATTATACGATTTAAATTGATTTTTACCCTTTTATTAATCATTTAACCCAAAATCTGCCACTTCACTTGTCTAATTTCAAATAAATGGGTGGAGTTATTATCTTTTGGACCTAAATTAAAAGAGAATCTATGGAGCATAAAGAGATATTAAACAGCAAAGCTTGATGTCTGCCAATTAATCCTTCTATTAATTATTTATTGACTCAAAACGTTATCGTATTGCGTAGCCCGCACAGCATTTAATTGCTTTCTCTTTTTTCATAATTAAATTATTTAAACTCAGAGAAATAAAGGTTTGCAAATTAGGGTTTTTCCATCACTAAATACTTGAGAATTTGACTCAACTAATACGTGCTGACCCAACAAATGAGCATTTAAGAGAGGATGAAAGGACGACTTAAATGTGGGCGTTTAAAGTTGTGGGTTTGAAAGGTAGGGATGAACTAACAGATGGGGTTTTATGGGACTAAGCTATCTGCCATCTTCAACCAGAAGGAATAATTAATGATAGACAGGCGTCTGATTTGTGTGTAGTTTCAGTTTGTAAGATTGGGATAATATGTGAAATGAAATGGAAGAAGGAAGATCCAAATTCACGTTCGATCCATGACCTAATGTGGAGCTGCGCACCATTGTGGCTTGTCATCTACATTTATTTCTCTCACTTACCAACTACGCTTTCTCTCTCTATCCACCATTTTCAGAATGTGTTCGGTTGCACGCATGTTTTGATTTTTCAAAAGCTCAATGAGGATTAGGGCTGTTTTGGCCATGTGGTTGCTGTACTGGAGGGAGGAGTTCGTTTGTGGTTAAAGCCTTTTTTTTGTTTCAGGATGAAAGTTTAAACGAGTTTGCTTAAGGGTCGAAATGGTCTGAGAAGAAGAAGAAGAAGAAGAAGAAGTAGACAGGTGGATGCTGTTTTATTTATAACTGCATTCGAAAGAGAAGAGAAGAGGAAGCTATGGACATCGAGGTGGGGAGCGGCAGCCGTGGATGTGGGGGAGGTGGCGGCGGAGACGGAGGGTGGCGGAGAGAGAACTGGGAGGAGAGAGGGACGTTTCTGGTGTGGGAAGATCTGACGGTTGTTCTTCCCAACTTCGGGAATGGACCCACGAAGAGGCTTCTTTCTGGTCTTACAGGCTTCGCTGAACCTGGGAGAATCATGGCCATTATGGGTCCTTCTGGTTCTGGGAAGTCAACTCTTCTTGATTCACTTGCAGGTTTTTTCTCTTTACTTTCTCTCTCTAGGCTTCTTGCATCCCAGGAATCAGGATGCTTTTGGTTTTGAGAATTATCCACTCTTCTTCAGCTTCTGCAGTTGTTTCCTGTGTTTCTGCTTTCTCTCTCGCTCTATAATTCTTTCTCGACGTCTCTCTCTTCATCAGTTTATGGTGTTTTATGATTCTACTGAATCTCGATTCTCTTTCAGATTCTCTCAATCTTGCACGTATCTCATTCTCTCTCTAACTCCGGCTATCTGTCTCTCTTTCTGTTCCATCTGGTTTCTCTCTCTCTCTCTAGGGAAGCCATTGAAGGTCCTTTCATACAACTTTCCGTGGAACACTCAACTTTTAAGCTTTTATCAAGAACGGGGATCCCTAGATTTGGTTTTACGTCTACTTTCCTCGTTTAATTTCTTACCCTATGCATGAAAAATGTTGATTTTTCATTGCACAGGCAGACTCTCACAAAATGTAGTGATGACTGGAAATGTTCTGTTAAACGGGAAGAAGAGAGGACTTGAATATGGCGCCGTCGTGAGTTCCATTTTCACCCTCTGAAACTATTCTGCTCCGTTTCATCTCCGGCCGAACAATCATTTCCAAGAAACTCTCTGATCTCCGATTGATTTCGCAGGCTTATGTGACCCAGGAAGACGTGCTCTTAGGAACTCTCACAGTCAAAGAAACGATAAGCTACTCAGCCCATCTCAGGCTTCCAACTTCCATGTCGAAAGAAGAAATCGACAGCGTCGTCGACGGCACCATCCTCGAAATGGGTCTTCAAGACTGCGCCGATCGACTCATCGGAAACTGGCATTTGAGAGGAATCAGCGGCGGCGAGAAGAAGAGACTGAGCATCGCCGTCGAAATCCTCACTCGCCCTCGTTTACTCTTTCTCGACGAACCCACGAGCGGCCTCGACAGCGCCTCCGCCTTCTTCGTCATCCAGACTCTCCGGAGCGTTGCCCGCGACGGCAGAACCGTCATTTCCTCGATTCACCAGCCCAGCAGTGAAGTCTTTGCGCTCTTCGATGACCTGGTTTTGTTATCCGGGGGTGAAACTGTCTATTTCGGAGAAGGAAAGATGGCTTTGCAGGTGCTTAAATTCAATCATTTCTCTTAAAATTTCATAAAAAATCAGAGAAAATTTCAAGAACAGAGTTGCAGAGTTTGCTTCTGAATCTTCAATCTCAGTCTGTTCTTAATTTTTGCAGTTTTTCTCCGAATCTGGCTTTCCCTGCCCGAGCAGACGGAACCCATCCGATCATTTCTTGCGGTGTATAAATTCAGACTTCGACATCATAACAGCAACACTGAAGGGATCTCAGAAAATTCGAGTATGTTTCAATTTTCTGATACAATTGAATCGTTTTCAATTCTCTGTTTGTAATCTTTTTCGAGGAAAGTAAAATCTGGATTAAGTTCTTGTTATAATCATACAGGACATAGTGCCAAAAGCATCAGACCCTTTTACAAATTTGGCAACCACAGAGATTAGAGCAACGCTCATCCAAAAATATCGAACTTCCAAGTATGCATCGCGGGTTAAGGCGAAGATTCGAGAGCTATCGACCATAGTAAGAATCTCGAATTGTTTTTCTCATTTGTATTTCAAATCGAGCAACATTTTAAGAGTTCAAAAACGATAAAATTCCAGGAATGCTTCGACATCGAAACGAAAAACGAGTATCAAACTAGTTGTTGGAAGCAGCTTTCGACATTGACTCGACGGTCATTTGTAAACATGTCGAGAGACGTTGGCTACTTCTGGTTGAGGATAATTATATACATAGTTGTAGCCATATGCGTCGGCACAATATATTTCGATGTCGGCACCAGTTATACTGCGATATTTGCTCGAGGAGCGTGTGGTGGATTCGTGACTGGGTTCATGACGTTTATGACCATAGGTGGATTCCCGTCGTTTATCGAAGAAATGAAAGTGAGTCTACTCACAGCCCATTGTTTAGCACAATTCTTGTTTTATTTAATCTCATCTGCAATTTTCGGTTTTCGTTCGACAGATGTTTTACAGAGAAAGGATGAACGGATACTATGGAGTGACGGTGTTCATCTTATCGAACTTCTTCTCTTCGTTTCCTTTCTTGGCTACGATTTCGATAGCGACCGGGACGATAACGTTCTTCATGGTGAAATACCAGCCGGAGTTTTCTCGATACGCCTACTTCTGCCTCAATATATTCGGGTGCATATCCGTGATAGAAGGTCTCATGATGGTTGTGGCTTCATTGGTTCCGAATTTCCTCATGGGAATTGTCACAGGGGCTGGCATCATTGTAAGAGAGAAAAGACAAGCTACTTCTAAACTCATTTTCAAAACAGTTTTTGGTTTATTTTGAACTGTTTTGTGCAGGGGATTATGATGATGACTTCAGGGTTCTTCAGGCTGTTGCCTGATCTTCCAAAGCCCTTTTGGAGGTACCCTGTTTCATATCTCAGCTATGGCTCATGGGGATTACAGGTAAAAATCTGTTTATTGATGAAGCTTTTAATCTCTACAAATTGGAATAGATTATAAGCAAAAAATATGATTTCTTAGACATCATCACATCTAAGTTTAGTGGCAAAATACGCGCTTTAAGCTCGAAACTCGGCCAAAGCGATAAATATTCTTCCATATTGTGTTGCAGGGTTCTTACAAGAACGACTTGTTGGGGCTCGAATTCGACGGCATGTTTCCGGGGCAGCCAAAGCTGAGCGGGGAGTACATAATCACAAACATGTATGGAATTCCGATTACTCATTCAAAATGGTGGGACTTATTTGCAATATTCGTCCTCGTTCTCCTCTATCGGATCCTCTTTTTCGCCGTTTTGAAGCTGAAGGAAAGAGCGTCGCCCGTGCTGCAGTCGATTTTTGCAAAAAAGACGATAAAGCATTTGCAGAAGAGACCTTCTTTTAGGAAGATAACGTCTGCTGCATCTTCAAAAAGGCACCAGCCCCTTCACTCCCTTTCTTCCCAAGAGGGTCTCAACTCTCCTCTCAGTTGAACTCATCCCATGTTTGAAACTGCAGCTTTGAGCTTCTGTGTATTTGATTGATGATTATAGGAACAAAATTCAGATATTTATCACAATATTTCTCTTATAATTGAAGAAATACCTACAAAGATTGGAGAATTTGCTTCAATTTCTCTGGTTTTTTTTCCTTTTCCTCTGACTCATGGATTGACTTTCAAGCCTATTCTTGCACATGGGGTAATACACACCCCTAGTCTTTCGAACAATCCACAGAGCATCCATATGTAGGATAAGTGAAAGAACAATAAAGTGATTGTCGTTTTTTCTCTCTAAAAGTACTTCAAGTCCTCTATTTATAAAGTTTCATGTCCACCTAGTTTCAGTAGATCATTTCTCGTACCGGTCAACCTATTTCAGTCATTTGAACTTGAAAAATTAGTCATTGGGCGCATTTTGGTCAACTATTTCTATAATCGATCGACCTTTTTCAAAGATTTCTGGTCGACCCTTTTCTATTCTAGTCCACCCTTCTAAAGAGTTGTGTTTTTCGTGTTTGCGCTTAAGCAATTTTGGTAACCTAAACATGAAACCAGTTGACAATTCAAAAGAGTGGTGTTCTGATTTGCAATTCGATGATTTTGCGCTTCGATGATTTTGGTTGAACGAAAGTTGATTGACCCAAAACTAAAAATCGGTCAACCCATACTTCAAGACTTGGACATTTGATGTTCAACATTTTAGTTTTCATGATTTATCTTTAATACACTTAACATAATCATTAGACATTTAAAATATCTTACTTCTAGGCTATTACAACGGTAAGATAAATTAACAATAATTGTACAAAATTAACAATCATTATAAAGAAACTTTAAACATAAAAATCATCATTATAACTATTTAATCAAGTATAATCAAGACAAAATTTAAGTACATTGAATGTGGACAACTCTCCCCTAGTATATCACACCCTCTTCGTGTAACACTCTCTCATACACATGCTTATATTTCTCCAAATTACCTAGAGAAATGCCTCTAAGTGGAGTGTGTAGTCTCCATAAATATGCCAAAAAAGAAGATACAACATATTATTAACCATGCAGATAATAAGATAAGAGAGCAAATCAAGTATGATCAAATATGCTTTAAGTCAGCAATGATCATTATCTCCCGATTGTGGCTGAGTAGGAGGCAGAGGATCCAGAATGCTGAAGGCGTTAATACGGGTTCCACAGTTGCTCTCGAACCAAATCAATTGATGGTCGACGCCTGTCAAGCGAGAGTCAAAGCTACTAAATTGCGCCACGACATCGGAGAATTTTCCTAATTAATTCTCTATTTGGATGAATTCTACCAAGCACTTTCAAGCAATTACTGACGTCAATAAACCAAGTAAACATCGAACTAACGTCTTCTCTTTTTTCATAGCAAATAATTCCTACTCGTGAACTAACATATTCAATTTATTTTCTTTCACTTGATTTAATCATTCATGCGTTATTTTAAGTAAATTTCAAATCTGATGCACATCATCACACCATTGTGCTTTTTTAAACTTATCTCTACTAAGAGCACAATATAACATACGAAGACAAATTCATGCATTTAAAATAATGTTTCATTTATCATAATCATCATACTAACCAGAAAGTTTAGGAACACTTAATTCATTTTTAATTTTTATCGGCACATACAGATCATTCTCAATTATACTCTACAAATCAAAGTCATTAGATTAGATTGAACATAAATCTTCATTCTACATTTCTAATAAGCATAATCATTACCATTAGAGTATAGAGGTCTAGAGATAGATTGACCATCGATTTAAGTTGTATTTAGATTAAAAGTCATATCAATATCACATTAAAAAATATCTCCAGCCAGATAGATCACAATAAAGTCACAATTACCAGTATAATAAAACAAGATCACAATAAACATAAAAATTAAGATCAAGAGCGGATGCGTGATATCACCAAATCCGGATGCGTGATTTTCGTGATCATAAAATCCCTCAAATTATGAAAAAGATCAAGCTACTTCCACAATTCTTTTCGGTCGGTAAACAAGTTCTTCAGCTTTATTCTATTTCTACTATGTTCAAGACTTGCTTTTTTGTGCTTCGTGATCGTTGTGAAAGTGTCATTTAACTTAAATTCTACATTCTAGGATTCTCGATGATTTCGTGCTTAAACTTGTTTCGATTTGATCCAAATATCCAGTGCAAGAGTATCAAAGATAATAGCATGTGTATAGATCACCCGAAAGATACAACTGCATGCAAGTGTTCAATAGCTGTCTGCTGACCCACTTCATTTTGCTAGGAACCCAAGAAGACTACGTCTCTCTCCCTCTCTCTCCCCCCATTTCTGTCAACCGTCGTTCTCCGGGTCCGATGAAAACAGAGTATCTTTAATTGAAAAACCAGCATATATCAAAATCAAAATACTACGCATATAATACTTCTTTTTCCACTCGCCGTTAACCCTATTAACAGACAATATATAAATAAATATACTAAAAGAAGTAAAATTGAAAAAAAAAAGTGGATTGAAAGGTGGGTGAAAGAGCGAGAGGGAGAGTTGGATCATGCCAGCCTCTCCCACCCCACGTGATGAGTTGGTCCTTCACCAACAATGTGGACCTGAAAAGAACAACATAAGACAAAAAACACCCACCTAAACTCCACTTTTTTATTTCACTTCATTCGACCCTTCTTTTTACACCCCCTTTTTCATCATAAAGTTTCAAACTTTATCAACACCCACCTTCAGATTTCACTGCACAATGCTCAGATGCAGAATTAAAGTTGATAAAATCATGAATGCGACCCACAAACAGTACATTTTTGTACTATGTATACCTTCAGCCTCCCCCATGCTTGCTTTTCCAGCTCTCCAATAATGCACCTGCCTTTCTACTCTCTACAATAGCCTCTTTCTTTGCAAACAAACTCAAGTTTACAGAGCCAGAATGGACAGCCAGATAGTGTGTTACAACAGAGGCAAAAAGGAGCTAAGATATTTAGTTGTAGCTTTGTCTGAAATGAAACAGAATGAAAGATGTAAAATCCTGAACAGGAACGCTGATTTTATGTTCTAAAACACATGAAAATGGAAGATTGTATTTTGTCACTACATTGAGTATGTGTTGTTGATGAAGATGGTGCTCAACTTTCTACAGATCTTCCTTCTGTAAGATCTATTTCTCTAGAGCTCTCTAGAGAATCTTCCTTTTGTAAGATCTACTCCTCTATGTGGGTATAGTTTAGCTATACATCTCTTAAATATTAGAAAATCTGTATGTGCATCTGTACTCTGCAGGGATTTAAACACAAACAAAAACCATAAAAAATAATAGGCAATACAGCAGTTGAAATCATCACAGGTTGCCGGTCTCACATATACTACCTCAATTCATTCACAAGCTTTCAGGTTAAGAATAAGGATCATCCATTAGGGTGTTAACAGAATCAGGTTCGAGAAAAAGGAGTTAAAATAGAGAGTAGTAAAACCTTATCATTTGGAGCAAGCATAGTCATAGAGGGATCGTGTTGCTCTCGGAAGAGAATTGCTGAGATGTTGGTGTGTCACTTTGGAATGTGCTCGAGAACACGCTCGTTTCTGGGAGGTCGCTGCTCTGATTCGAATCTGGCTTTTTAGGAGAAGAGAAGAGGCTGTCAGGAAGTGCCTCTTCTACACTGGACTCAGAAAAAAAAGCAATAAACGAAGAATCCCAAAAAAACAAATAAATCTAATGCAATTCCTTGAAGATTTGAAGTACACCATACTTGCTGTTAATATCAAAAGTTTTGCACTTAGGGCGATCATCCGCCTTGCTACTAATATGTCTCTGGATGGCGAGTGGATTCACTTCTAGCCCAAGACCCATTTGGCTATGGCCTATTCCTGTAAACCCACACCGAAATGCTTGACTGTGTTTCAATTTGTTTGCGTATAATTTTTCCATGATAATCAGTAAGTGTACCTTCGGTAAGTTGTTGACTGCTATATTCGGATGGATGCATGGTGGTTTGATTGATATACGGACGAGAGTCGGAGGGCAAGGAAGCATCAGAAGATAGGTTATTATGTTGATGGTGTATACGAGTGCTCAAATCGGGAAGATACAGATTCATCAATCTTCTTCCCTGCAGTTCAACCGCATGCTGCAATTCAGATTGCCCCTCTACTTTTCGTCTTAATAGCATATCCTGTGAATCATACAACATTTTTCCTCCTGAAAAAAAAAACGATCAATGGAATAATTTCATCGACCAAGTTTCACTTTTTGACCAAAATTTTCAATCCAAAAATATCATTTTCCTTCGATGAAAAAAAGGTAATGAATTATACCAAGATTTAGGTCAAATGGGTCTCGACAGTCAAGCCCCGAAGGACTGAGACATTGCGAAAATTCTCCGAATTCTTGAGGCAGCTGTTGGAGTGATTGTCTCCTGTATTCAAAACCAAAACTAAATGATCTATTAAAAAACAACGCCCAGAGACAGAAACAAAGCATAGAGAAAGTGAAAAAAACAATACTTTTCGAGAATTTTTCCTTTCTCCTTGTAGGGTTTCACGAGTACCCGTGAATCGCATAAGAAATGTGGATTTCCTTTCGCTAAAATGAGCTTCACAGTTTCTGGGTAGACAAAGGTAACAAATCCAAACATTCTCTTCTGCTGATATGGTATCCTCACATCTTGGACAGGGCCGAATTTGCTGAGACAAAAAAGTACAACTGGATAAATCTTAATAGAATGTTTAAGATAGAAGCTATGCAAAGAAAATAGATACGTGTTCGAAAAACATTCATTCGCTTGGATCAAAATTCTGCCTCCAAGTATGCAAGTAAATTGTCATCATTATGTTATACTGGTAAAATAATTTATCATAACTCGTCGAACTACGAACAGTGTTGCAAAACTTAATGTGCATGACTAGACTATAGCTGAATGTGTAACCTTACATATGTAAAAAACACAGATAAAGCTTTAAGCTTCGGGCTCGATTCAGACACTATAAAACTAGTCATTAAGGATTTGTATGATCATAATGACATATTGAAAGGTGAAACTGAAAACTGGATCAAAGAAGCCATTCAATCTTCTTTCAATGTGTTCTGTAAATAAACATCAAAACTGTAGAATTCGATAAATATTTTGAAGACGAACATTATCCTAATCAAATATCCATGGATTACCTAAAGTATTCAGATACATCTTCGTCCTTAAAAGTGCTGTCCGCGGGAAATGTCAAGTAAATTTGTCTGGATGCGGAATTTCGTTTTTCTGCAGCTGCCATGGAAAAAAAGAAGTCATTTCTTTCGTTCCTGTACGGCCCAAACTTTTGAAAATCTTCACCCATCATCAGTGCTCCGGCTGAAGCCCTGCATAATCGAACAAATTTTTTAAGAGAAGTTCAGAATTTTAAGAAATAATCCTGTTCATATACAAAATTAGAACAAAAAACCATACCTTTGGGGTTCATTTTGTTGCTGGAACAATAAATTCATGTATTTGTTGTAATGAGAAGGTGAAACTCCGGCCATGAACTGGGAAGAAGCACCAAATCTTTGGGGTTGTGCGGCCTTCAACCTCATAATCTCCTCCCGATGATCGGAAAATTCCTCGCCGGAAGTATCCACAGAATCAGCAACACCACCGTGGACGAACTTGCTATTGCTGCCATTTTTGCCAAACCCTCGGGCGGAGTAAAGACAGGGCTTGAATCCCTCGTCATCCGACTCGAAGCAAACCTCACTCGCCGAGTAGCTTCTCCGGTGCAAATGGGTGTCGTCGTTGTTGCTGAGAAGGGATCGATACTGGTTGAGCTGTTGTTCGTCGACGAGTTCAGCTCCTACTCCGGTATCACCGCCACCATTTTTTCCGGCCAAGAGCGGGTGAATCTGAGACGCGCCGGCAAGAGTACTGTCGTAAGAGAGTAAAGATCCTGGTTTAGGGCTAATGGGATTGTTTCGGAAGCCGTGAAGTGACCAAGAATTGGTAGAAGATGGAGAGGAAGGATTTTTACTGAAGTCGAAACCATTATTAGGTATTCGAGGAGTAGACTGCGAAAAGGGGTTGGAATTCGAGGGTCTAGCAATGGGATTAAGAGGCGAAGGCGAAGAAGGAGCAGAGGAAATGGTGGAAGAAAGACCTAGCAGAGATTTGGCTTGAAGAACAACAGAGAGTAGAACAGAATCTGGACTAAAAGCTAAGCGCATCAAATCTCTCTCTCCCAGGTCTTGAATCAGCAGATACCCCATGATTTTGGAGGCATTTTCTGGGTCTAAGCTTTTGATCTTCGCGAATAACAGACTCGTCGCTTCGTAAGAATCCATGGTTTCAACTGGGTTTCGTCTGGTTCGACCACTCGAAACGAAGAACTTGAGGAAGATGAAGGAACTCCAAGGGTCTTATCAATGGCTACCGACGGTGAATCTCTCTCTCTCTCTCTCACATGCCAGAAGAACCAGAGACAGATGGAATCGAGAAGGGCATGGAGAGCATATTAACCCCAGCCCAGCGGTGTCGCTACTGCTGGGCAGAGTGGTAGCAACTAGATTCTCTCTCTCTCTCTCTCTTCTTTCTCTCTCTAGCTTACACTGTAATCTTCTTGTCTCCCGCACTGAGTTTATCTCCCATGGGTGGAGGCCGGAGAAGGTTACTATCAGATCGAAGCATCAAATCCTGAGTTTAGACTCAAAAACTCTCAGTTACCCTGAAATCATGAATTCCAAACCCAAAGCTCCGAATCTTGATCGGCGATCTCTTGATTGCTTCAATTTTGATCTTTAATTATTTAAACATAAATCTGCAGCCTCTTTACTCACTGCCCTCACTGCTGAGTGATGGAAAGCGACCGCCTTTTTCCTTTCCAGGAAAATTAAGAACCCTAATCCACCATCATCATGAGTTGGGCCCCATCCTCTCTCTTGGGCAATCATGATTCATCTAATTATACCAACGACAGGGAGCACTAATCAGTTCCAATCAGATTTCTTTGCTTTATTTCCTCTGTTTTTCTTAAACATGCAATTAATTTCACAAATCTATGTTTCCATTCTTCACCTATTATAAGCTACCCCAAATGAGCTATGATTCCGATTGGGTTGGGTCCAATTTTACCAACTGAACCCACCCTCGATCGGATGGAAAAGCGTAATTAAAAGTAATGGTGTTTGACTGACATTTGACCGGCGCTGTAAAAAAGAAAATGCATGTTACTTTTTGGATCTTATGTGTTATGTGTACAACCTATTCATCTCCCACGTGCACTATGCTTACCTTGTCCCTGGTCCCCACTTACCCGTCAAAATACCATTATTATTATTATTTTTAATTTAGTTCAATGAATTAAATTGTAGCAAATTCAGATAATAAAATAGAAATTGGGCCCCAAGTAAAATTTGGCCTACAGGGTTTATTTAGGTAAGGCACATGCATGTTCACAGTTCTCCGGCCCATGAAAATATCAAATATCTGTACTTGGTCCAAAAGGCCCGGCATATATATGGATTTAACATCCTACTATACTAGTACATATAAACCAAGTATATAAATAATTATTATAATATTAGACTTATCATCTTAGCATATTTGTCAATTTGTGATTGATCGAATTAAAATACAACTAAAGTAGTAAAATTAAAATAATTATTTATAATATTTATTACGACAATCATAAATTGACACGTTATGAAATATGTTACGAGACTAAATATAGCATTATCTAAATAATAACAAAAAGATAAAACAAGAGAAAGTTACCCAAAAGAAAAGCAAAAATGAACCAATTTTCTTCCTGTTAGTGACATTTAATAATATGAGTCCTCTTTGGCAGTTGAACCACCTAGCTTCGCTTTCTTTGCCCACGCAAGCAACTACAGTGAAGCCCCTCAAACAGAGCGAGGCTCCCGCCATTGCCTCTCTCTCTCTAAACCTTGTACGCTTCGTTATCTTAATTCTTGTCTCGTTGGTCGATACCCGTTTATTGTTGGAGGTGAGGTGTGGAGAATATACAATTAAAAACAATGGGCAAACCGTGGGGAACAAAATTAGTCAATCTAAACCTTGAATTTTGGAAAAGTTGTGTTAAACCTGGAAGGCTCGACCGATATGCAGTCGTCCGTCGCTCGACTGTTATACGGTCGTCTACCCGGGTGAAATTTTATAAATAAGACGTTATTACTTACTATCAAGTTGTCATATAATACACAATTTTATATCTTGAAAAATGATCGGTAATTCAAGTAACATAGAATGAAAAATACATTCGAAGAAGAAGATTGAACCAACTTATAGTGATTATGAGCCGACTTACAATAACGTGCTTATGAGAAGATGAACTGACAACATTCGATCGTTTCATAGTGAATACAACTTTAATCACGGTAGGTTATTGTAAAGTTAATCTTGTATATTAAGTTAGTTGATAAGGTTAATTTAGTTGACAACATTTGATCTGTTTGATGGCGAATTGACAACGGCTTAAGAGTCTTGTATGGCATAAAAAGCAGCCGTCAACCAGGGTTTATATAGAATTCACCCAAACTAAGAGTTTGGGTTTACTATTTGCGAGAAACTTGGGTTTTTACCAACAAAATTGAAAGTTTTTATTTTAATCATTTTTAATAATAAAAAAAACCCTAAATTATATTGATAGCAAGCTTAGCTGTGAAAATGAAACTTTCGGCTGACTTTCCTTTATTGAAATGTTGAGAAACGATCGGATAATTAACCTAAAAATTAATTCTTTAAATTATTGTGTGATAAAAAAGAATACCAAATCCAAGCCAGCAATATCAATGAAATCCAAGTAAATAATCAAGTAATAAACAAAAACGAGACACCGATATTTTAACGTGAAAAAACCCTCCAAATCGAAGGTAAAAACCAAAGGCGATGAGACACCGAATCAAACCTCCACTATGTTAAATAATGGGTACACCGAGTTCTCTCTAGATCGTCCAACTAGAGGATTACAATAACTCATTAAGATCAAACAATAATCTTGGAATTAACAAATAAAGAGATAGAGAATAAACGATGATAAAAATGATAGTGTTATTTTTATCCCAAAAGTTAGTCTTAGAGAGTACAAAATACAATCTTCACCGTTCAGAACGTATTTCTATGTGTCTCAAAGCTACTGTCAAAATTTCAAACTGATCCAACGGATGAATATGGAGAAAATGGAAATCGATGTTTCTGGTGCAGAAAAATCTGAAACCCCTTTTTCTTTATCTCTTCTCTCTATATTTTCTTCAAGACTACTCTCCCTCACACCCTTAACCTAGCAGCCTTCTTTTCATTTTATTTAGGTTAAGATGTCCTAATGGGCTCAAGTGGTCAAGCCCAGAAAAATAGGCTTGACCCAACAATTCTCCCTCGTCAAGTCATTTTGTGGGCTCTCGTAAGCCCGCTCCTTGCCTACAATCTTCAAGTTTCTCCTTAAACAAAGATTTCATAAAACATGTCTGTTGTATTCCCAGTTGTATGAATTTTCTCTAAGCTCAGCTGCTTATTGTCAAGTACATCACGAATCCAATGATATCTAATATCAATGTGCTTGGATCTCGAATGAAATGTCGAATTTTTCGAAAGATGGATTGCACTCTAACTATCATTGTAGACAATCAATTTCTCTTGTTCTAGGTCGAGCTCCTCTAAAAACTTCTTTATCCATAAAGCTTCTTTGCAAGCTTCTGTGATGGCAATATACTAGGCTTCTGTAGTTGACAAGGCAACAAACTCTTGCAATTTGGATTGCCAAGACACGGCTCCCCCTGCAAAATTCATCAAGAACCCTGAAGTGGACTTGCTGGAATCTATGTCGCCTGCCAAATCTAAATTTGCATATCCAACCAAAATCGGCTCTCCAATACCAAAACATAGACATACTTTAGAACTGCCTTTTTAAGTATCGGAGGATCCATTTCACTGCATCTCAATGTTCTTTGCCAAAATTAGCGAGAAAACGACTCACTACTCCAACTGCATGAGCTATATCCGACCTTTTGCAAACTATGACATACATCAAACTGTCAACTGCATATGCATATGGAACTGTGCTCATCTCTTTCTTTTCTTTCTCTTCTGTAGGACATTGTTTAGCACTAAACTTGAAATATCGTGCAAGTGGAAAAGAAACAGCCTTAGCTTGACTCAAGTAGAATCTCATAAGAACTGTATCGATATATCGCTCTTGAGATAGCTACAATTTCTCATTCTTTCATTCTCGGGTTGTCTTCATGCCAAGTATTTGTTTAACCGGCCCAAGGTCTTTCATAGCAAATGAGGAACTCAATTCTCTTTTAAGTTTCTCAATTTTGCTGCTATCATGACCAACAAGCAACATGTCATCCACATACAGCACAAGGATAATAAAATTCTCATCAGAATATTTCTTCACAAATAAGCAGTGATAAAACGATGTTCTGGTGTACCCATGACCCATCATGAACAAGTCAAACTTCTTGTACAATTGTCTGGCTGCTTGTTTAAATTCATACAAGTTCTTTTTCAGTTTGCAAATCAGGTTATGTTTTCTTTTAACTTCGAAACCTTCTGGTTGCTCCATATAAATTTCGTCTTCTAAATTTTCGTGAAGGAACGCCGTTTTCACATCAAGTTGTTCTATCTCTAAATTCAGACGGGCAGCGAGACCTAGAACACCTCTGATAGAACTCATCTTCATAACAGGGGAAAATATCTATTCAAATTCAACTCATTTCTTTTGAGCAAATCCTTTCACAACCAGTCTTGCTTTATACTTTGGTTGTGAGCTATTTTCTACAATTTTTAACTTGTAGAGCCACCTGTTTTTTAGTGCCCTTTTACCTGTTGGTAGCCTAACCAACTCATAAGTGTTGTTCTCATGCAATGATTGCATCTCTTCTTCCATGACTTTTAATCACTCTTTATTATTTTCATGTGCAATAGCCTCCGAGTAGCTTCCAAATTCTTCACCATCTGTAAGCATCAGATATTCATTGTCACCATATCTTTTATTTGGTTGCCGCTCTCGCGTCGATGTTCTCAAAACAGGTTCAATCAATGGTGGATGTGATTCTTGATCAACTGGCTCAACACCATCACTTATCGGAGTATAATCTTCATTGGCAACATCATTACTATCTTGTGGCACTTCTCCCCCATGATCCAAACTTACTGGGGAAAGCTGAACTTCTAATCTAACTGGGATCTCTGCAGAGGAACTAGAACTATCGTCTTTATTAGAATCTTCATCGAACTTATATTCAAGGAACACAACATCTCTACTTCTTACAATCTTCTTGCTCATTGGGTCCTACAGTCTATAACAAAATTCATCTCGACCATAACCCAAGAAGATACATGCATTTGCCTTGTCATCAAGTTTGGATCTCTCATCCTTCGGGATATGAACAAAAGCTCTGCAGTCAAATACTCTCAAATAATCATATGAGACGTCTTTTCCACTACATACTCTATCAGGGACATCACCATCAAGAGTTGTAGCTGGTGAAAGTTTTATCAAATCTATTGTAGTTCGCATAGCTTCCGCCCAAAAGTTTTTGGGAAGCTTAGCATGAGAAAGCATACACCTGATTCTTCCTTCAATTGTTTTGTTCATCCTCTTAGCCACATCATTCAACTGCGGTCTCTTAGCTGGAGTCTTCTCAAGTCTGATACCATAGGCTCTACAATATCTCTCAAATTGCCCCTGATACTCGTCATTATTATCAGATCTAACCGTCTTCAGCTTCTTTCCTGTTTTTCTTTCAACTCTGACATGAAATTCTTTAAAGACGTCAAACACCTGATCTTTGGTTTTCAAAGCGATACTTCAGACTTTCCTTGAGTGGTCATCAATAAATGTTACAAAATAAACCGCACCTCCAAGAGATTTATCTCGCATAAAACAAACATTAATGTGAATCAAATCAAGAATATTTGGCTTTCCCTGTGGTGGAAATGAGTGAAATGCAACTCTATGCGTCTTTCCAGCAATACAATCAAGACAAGTTTTAAGAGGTGTACCTTGCAAACTTGGTAGGAATTGCTTCCGAACGAGGATCTGTATATTCTTCTCGCTAATATGGCCAAGTCTCTTGTGTCACAAATCAATGCTAACACCTTTTTAAATAACATTTGTCTCTCATTTGTATAATTTCCCTTAAGTGACATAGAGCGTGTTTATCTTCTTTCCTTTGGCATTAACGATCCTCTGGTGAGCTTCCATTTACTTTCACCAAAATAATTGTCAAACTCATCATCATCAAGCTTTCCAGTAGAAATCAAATTAAGCCGAATATCCGGGATATGTCTTACATCTCTAAGAACTAACTTATTTCCAATGTTAGTTTCCAAGTAAATATCTCCAACACCCATAATCTTTGAAGCATTACTATAATGATGTACTGAAGAAATCACTGTGAGGAGTAACATGAAACGATGCACAAGAATTAATCACCCAGTCAGTATCCTGGCAAACCAGACTAATATAATCGTCGTCAGAAACGATACCAGCTTCACTCTCATGCTCACTACATTAGTCTCTGCTTCCTCTTTCTTTGCTTCTGCAAGTTTTCTCTTCAAAATTCTACAATCTTTCCTCATGTGACCTGACTTGTCGCATTGAAAACATTTGAAGTCTTTTCTATTTTTAGACTTCCCCCTGAATTCTTCATGTTTATCATGTCCATGTGGTTGCTTATTCTTACTTCTTCCACGTCTCAAAGACTTTTGAGAAACTAGTACATCAAAGAAAATTCACTTTTTTTTGTTTTCTTCTTGGTTCTTGATTGAGTAAACTATCTTTAATCATCTTCATGGTCAAATGTTTCACCTGGTGCTGAAGTATGAGACAATCAAAGTTTCTCAACTATCTGATAGACTACCCAGAAGTAATAGTGCTTGCAACTCATCATCAAGTTTCAATTTCATTCCGGCCAACTAATTAACTAATCTCACAAAGTCGCTTGTATGCTCAATCATACTTTTTTCTATCTTTGAATTTTAAATTTACAAGTCTTCTAATCAACAACGTTTTGTTTCTGAACTTGTTTTTCTCATACAGTGCCTCTAACTTTTTTCACAAAATATTTGCTTGGGTTTTCTACCCATTGCCCTACTGTAGCTCAAGCTTTCATTTGCAAAATTTCTCAATTATCATCATTCATTTCCTTTGGTTTTTCATTGCCTAACAATGACATAAATAGATCTTTAAAATAAAGAAGATCAAACATTTTTCTTTTCCAAATAACTTAATTCCCTTCGTTTAATTTCATCATCCAAAAGAATTATGTTCTTCCATTTAAAACATACAGATTTCTATCTATTTTTTTCGTTACTAAATTTGTGCTCTGGTACCAATTGTTGGAAAACGATCGAATAATTAACGTGAAAATTAATTTTCCAAATTCTTGTGTGCTAAATGAGAATACCAAATTCAAGTCAACAATATCAATGAAATCTAAGCAATAAAGAGACTTCGATATTTTAACGTGGAAAACTCTCCAAATCGAATGTAAAAACCACAGGCGATGAGTCATCGAATCAAACATCTACTATGTTAAATAATAGGTACACCAAGTTTTCTCTAGATCGTCAAACTAGAGGATTACAATAACTTATCAAGATCTTAAATAATAATCTTGAAATTAAAAAATAAAGAGATAGATGATAAACGACGATAAAAATGACAGTCCTGTTTTTATCCCAAGAGTGAGTCTTAGAAATCACAAAATACAACAATCTTTACCGTTCATAATGTACATATGTGTCCCGAGGCTACTGTCAAAATGTCAAGCCTATCCAACGGTTTGAATATAGAGAAAACGAAAATCAATTTATCTAGTGCAGCAAAATTTGAACCCCATATTTCTCTCTCTCTTCTTTCTATATTTTCTAGGTCTACTCTCCCTCGCACCCTTAACTTAGCAGCCCATTTTTTTATTTAAGTTAAGATGCAACCTGAAGAGTCTTAAAACCCAACATGAAATAGGCGCAGAACATGCTCGAAAACAACTTGATCTCAGCCATTGTTGTTAGCATAGAAGAGTCTTAAAAAATCATCTTTCAGCCATATTAGAAACAGTCATAGTTTATCATCGGCGTAATCATTGATATGTTAAAATCAACCTCAAACGGCAGCTGGCAGACAACATAATTCTCCTACGCCGTCGACGGAGGCTTGTACAGTTTCTCCACCATCTTCCGATACTCTGCATATAAATTCCTTTCGTTATCAGTTCAAAAAACCATGATCCTTCCCATGAAGAAGAAGAGACAGAGAAAGAGCTATTCACCTTCTTGGTTGCTCCATAGCTGTGCCGCCTGTGTATTCAGAGGGGAGCTTATGTTTGGTTCTGCACAAAACCATTTCCATCTTTCTTTCAGCGTTTATTTCTCTACAACTTTAAATTCTAGACAGAGAAGCACGATACTACCTCCAAGTAGACTCTGGATTGATAGAAGTATGGTTCTTACATCATACGCAGACGACCATTTATCCTACGAAGAACAAATCAATTTAAGAATGACGGGCCCCGTCTTTCTCCCACATTATCTGTGTAAATAAAAATAATTTGAGACTTTCCAGTCACCTGAAGAATGTCCAAGCAGATATTTCCAAAGTTATCAACGTTGGGATGGAAGCATCCGGTCTCAAACTTCACTTTTGGAGCTTTAAAAGGGTAGTCATTGGGAAATGAAAAGGAAAGTCGATATTCAGTTCCTTCGAACACTGTTTCTTTGCTTCCACTGATTGTCCCTTTCCAGCAGAATATGTTGTCTTCTTCCGGAAACGCTGATATTCCAGATTCTCCGCTCATCTATAATTGTCAGTATTAATTTTCAGCAAAATCGATGCAATTTCACTACAAGAACTCGAACAGCTGAAGCAAATCAAGAAAGAAAGCTTACCATTAACGCCATTAGTTCCGATTGCAGCCTGTTTTTTCGTCGATAAATGCAAAACAAGTTAGAATTACTGTTAAAAAAAATTAACTCCGTCTCCAGATCTAATCAATCAAAGAAAGAAAACAAGAATATAAAAAAAGAACCTTTTGAGAACAGACTGAGAATCCACGGATTTAACAGCCGGTTGAGACTGCTTCGAAGGAGCAGTTCCGTTCACAGGAGCAGCATTATCTTGATACCCATTGACAGCGGCCATGTTCTCCCCCGATCGGAGCGGAGAATCAGAACGAAAAACGAGAATGAGATGCTTCTCCCCCGATCTGAGATCTCCAAGAGCGAGGAAGAAAGATAGAGATGAGTGAAAGAGAGAGGGGCGTGGAGAAGAGTGGATGAGGGTTGATTTAAATTGCAGGAAGAGGACAAAGGGAATAAGCGCCCGTTGAACAAGATTTGGTAAGAAATTTTTCGAACGTTGTGCCAAAGGAATTATTTCCTTCAAAAACTCTCCAACGGCTAGTTATTTCACATGCATAAAACGCTGTCGTTATCTTGCCCTTAATTTCAGAAAAGTTTCTTCTACAATATACATCTCTAAGACCCTTCAAGCCTGTCACCCACAAGTTTAAATTTCTAGCCCGGCGATGAACTCGTTCCGGTGGTTTCTTCTTCCTCGCTAGCATTAGATAGAATCTGTATGCCACATCTACATTATGTAAACTCTTGTTAACAAGTATATAATACATGCGTAAAGTTATCTGAATATATGTGTGCGTATATGTACACGAAAGGTGCAAGTGTTTACACTCAAAATCGACATCCCCAGAATCTGATTCGAAGCACAGAGCAAGATAATGAAAAACATGCAAGTGAATTCATGGACATGTTTCCTTGGTCAGCAGAAGAAATGGAAGGCTTCTTTAGTTACCTTTCGACGGGATATATGTGGCCTGGAATCGGCGCTTTCGATGAAAAACTGTGTCGCAGCATTAATTCCCCACTAGCTTGTTTAGCCGCCTGAGGAGTACATAAGAGAACCATTAGAACAGAAACTGAGTTTACATTGCTTTAGATATGTCTTTGTAGGTGTGCCAATATGCGTCATGACTTAATCCAGAACTTAGAGATCTAAAATAAATAAATAAATAAAACTCACTGTAAGATAGTGATCAAACCTTTGAATGATAAGGTTCACCAGAGCTCTGGATTAACTTAGCTTGCCTGTGTTTTGTACATTCATGCCTGTGAAGACCCTTGGAACCATCCACATGGGCTTCTTTCTGTTGACCTGCAAATGCTGGATCATATTTTTCACGTTGGTTGAAAACGGAATTAGACGTTTTTTCACCACTGTAACTGCAGCTTCTTATGCTATTACTTTTTCTATATGACGATTCTGCTACAGGAGATTCTTTGTAAAAATCTGTGGGGGAATCGCCTGTTAGAGGATATGAATTGTCAAGAGAATTCAAATTCTTCGTGCGATAAAGATTCTTCTTCCGAGACTCAGATCCACAAAAAGTGTCGGTGGGGATTGCTTCATCCATAAACTGGTCCTGGATCTTCATTGAAGAGTGTCTATCATATCTCTGCAAGGCAAGGTGCGATGAATAAATGGGATAATTAACCATCGAATAAATTAGTGATTTTATTTAACAAAACGTCAGAGACAATCCTTTTGTCTTTTGAAATATGCCAAATTTCTACTTTATGATAATACAAGAATGAAGAGAAATTAAGACAAACTCAAGTTTATGATTACTAAATGAATTAGTTCCTCAAACTTGATGAGAAACTTTTTGTTCTTTAATATTGGAAGGATCTAACTACAAGACAAGGATCTCATATCCTCCTTTTCTACTTTTTCCTTCTGTTATTAGGATTGAAGAACGAGAGACTCATCATGTAAGACAAACATGAGCAAACAAACCCAACAAGATGAAGAATCTCATAAATTGTATTTTAGTTTTATTTTCAAATCGTTATTTTAATTTTGGTAGTTTTAATTTTATTTTCCATTTAAAATGTTGAGTTACATCTTTAGAGTTAGACTTTTAACAGTTAATACGATTTGGAATTATTTCATTTCCTTGTTGAGAAACAAACCTTCTGTTGCACCAGATATGCTTCTAGACTCAAGTTTTCGATTTGGTATATCGATAATTTTGTGAAATTATCATAAGGGGACCTAACAAACATCTCAAACGTCTGTAAGAGAGCTTGAGTTGCTTATTCTCGTATAGTTCAAACATATTTATTAACATAAGTACAAAGGATAAAAAATAATCCCCAACATCTTTGACAGCTTCTTCAAAAACTATCTATTTTATCTAACTCCAAAATATAGCCTTTTTATAAATTTACAAACTGTGAGTAATAGAATAGAAGATGCATTCTCTTAATTAAAGCACCAAGCTCATAGACATCAATGCCTATCGTTGTCATTAAGTTCAACTAATTAAAGAGAAAGTGCACATACAAGGCCAAAATCTGAAGAGCTCGGGATAGCAGGGTTCCTGACATAGTATGATTCTGTCGAAATATCAACAAAAGAAATATGGGGAAAAAATCAAAACAATTATACAAAATAAAACAACTATAAAAACATTATTGAAGGAGTGATTACCTATTACTCAGTTCAATGGCAATTTTTATAAGAATTAAAGAACACTTAAGAGAGAGGTAGAGAATATGTTCACAAAAATAGAAATTTTAGCATCAAACCAAAGAGAGGATAGATATTATCAAGCCAAAGCATGATCAAATTCCTCAATTCACCGTTTGATTCATCAAAATATCGTGAAAGGAAGTAGTGTAGGATCAAAACTATAAGTAGCTACGAGACTCAAAACCATGAATGCTCATGTGCATCGAACACATCTAAACTCACCACAATTTAGTGAGGACTCAAATGCACCAGGAGGAAGCTGCTGAAACTCAACACCAAGTTGTGGACCATCTTCTCTATAATGCATTCCCAGTTGCTTTTTAACAGCTGTTATAGCAGCATTTTCAATTTCTCCCTTCACTTTCAAATACCCAGAGGGTTTATATTGCATCCTGTTCGAGACCGAAGGAACGGAGGACAAATATCTAGAAGTTTCCATGTCATGTGGATACTCACGAATAACCACTCTATCCTGTAAAGAAGAACAACTATCTGAAGAAGTATTGCCTGTGCCGCTATTACTGTTGTGATATCGGTTCCTATGCTCATCAACGTCACCGGATGCGAAATCATTGCTGTAGGGCCTTCGACTTTCAGCTTCCCTTGGATCGATATAATTTTCGACGTGTTTAGAGCTGCCACACGAGTCTACCCCAAGACCACTTCCACGGTCTTGGATGACCATACTTGAATGGTCTTGCCGAGTATTAGTCAACTTATCTGTTATCGATTTTCTATCTTTTAGTCTTCTGTGACAAAACCATCCAGAAACTTGCTTCGGCGTCAATGCTGTCTCCTCAGCAATCTTTAATTTATTGACTTCCGAGGGATATTTGTCCTCTGAAAGAACCAATAGAAAATAACTTACCCACTAATGGATTTGGATTGTTAGATAACATTTTACGCTAAAAAAAAACATACCGTTATAAAAGTTCTCTAAAGCAGCAACCTGAGACCATGTCTTCAACTTTCGCTTCGTATTCTTCTCTGGAGATTCTAGAAAAACATAAAAAAAATGATATTAGTGCAGAAGATGACAGGCAGAGATTTTTGCCACTTCGTAGCAGCTGGAGAAAACTGATATTTATTTGATAACTTATACAGGGAGAATGATGGAATGAAAACTTCACCAGCAATAGTTTAAATCTATTTTTCATCCGCTATACATTTCAAGAAGACATTTCGACACCATTAGTATTGTGTATATTGAAAGCTTTTCACATAGGGCGAAACAACATATATGTTTCAATCCACATGCATTGCATATAAGGACGTGAAAATAGATACAAGAAAATTGATTGACACTCTACAAACAAGACAAATACAGAGAAATGCTTGAAAATCGTACCACTTTATGAAGAACTGATTATTTTATAACTATGGCTTCAATTGTTTCCCAATTATTTCAAGGGAAACAAACTCAAAGATGCAAAGAAACATGTAGGCCTTTTCAGCTAATGATAGAATACTAATGTTATTAGATGCAAAAATTCAAGAAAACTTGGGTCATCGACATTGATGCAGGCATTACGAGCAAAATAGAAATGCATCTCAAGATGGTACTCGTCATGGTTTAGGAGAACGACAGAGATGTAAGAAAAAACAAACATCGAGACAGAAAATGAAAGTGAGATTTTTATTTTGTCCCCCCACGAAGACAGCAATTGCACAATCCAACCAAGAAAATTTTAAGAATTCGTCAAAAAAAAAATTCACCATGCCCATCAATTTTTGAAACGATTAGAAGGTGCCGGAGAGAAACAAAAGAATACCTTTTCCCATGGGTATTGAATTTCTTCGGCAAATGCCTCCTCTTCCTCTACCCCATTACGTCAAAGAAAAAAGCTCCAATCGCGTGCGAAAATGAAGAAAAGCGTTAAAATTTCATCTTCTCCATTTCTTCTGCGTCTGATAACTCATAACTTCATGGAACAAGAGAGGGAACTCAGCGCGGAGATTGGAATCTAGAGAGAAGGAAACCATTCTTTGAGGGGTTCTCAGCAAGTAGATGAAATTCTATTTTTCTTTATATCTCCTTGGAAACATTTCCCTTTTCACTCGGCGAGGGTTAAATCACGATAATTCAATGGCCCAGAGATATGAAACTTTTACCCAATATTCTAATGAACTACCTCAACATTGAAAGTAACAACTCTTACACTAAGACAGCGCAGACGTCGAACCTAGATTCTTGTACTCAATCTATTATCTCTGAGTCAACTGAACTATGCTCGTTCCGGTTTTCTTTCTTTTTATCTCCTAATTGCAATGGTTAGACTTCAATTGTACAAGAATTATAATTTAGAATAATTAACAAAAAAACTATTACCATTAGCCATGAAATTATTTACAACTAACATAATATATCCTAAGAAAAGAGTTCATCAGCCCATTTTATTAAAAAAAAAAATAGATAGCAAGAGACCACATAAGATTATTTAGGTGTAAGAGAGTTTCGATGTGGTTCAACTTCATCTGAAAAACAACTTGGTTTAGTTTCATCTTAAGAAAAAAATTTGTACTTGTCGTGAAATATTTCTAATTCTCTACCGTCGAACACTTTACACATTCTAGAGTCATTGAGTAGACCAATCAACAATTCATTTTTTAGTGGCGATGTTTGGTACATGACTACATGGTATATCGTTATAGACTGCAAATACACATTCAAGTAGTGTCAAAACTATCGATCTTGAGAGAATAACAAACGTAATCTTTTCTAAAACTAAATGTAAAAATAGATATATACGTTAAATGAGGTTGTGATTTTGTAAAATTAACTGAAAACACTATAAGTAAGAAACTAAAGAAAATGACATTAATTAACATATTTGTTAGATAAAAATGTTTGAAAAATCCAAGTTGAGCTATCACCTAAAGGAATCCAAGTAATATTCGAATGATTGTCTAATGACATTTTATACATCATCTAGTTCATTATCGCTATTTCGTCCCTCGAAATGAATGATTTCTTTTCAATGTATAGGCCGTTATTCTCTATCTTCATCAAGTAGTGGAGAAGATAATAAAGAGGCACGGTTGGAAGTCTGGTGATCGCATGATGAGAGTTTAATCTTTTAATGTGAGGTTGCTCCTTGTAGACGGCAATTGGGGTCTCTCATCTCTAAGCCGCTGAGTCATCGTGATTTACCTCATCACATGTTATCGGGCTGGGGTGCAAGAGCTTTGGGGACGAGAAATTTTACCTTTTAGAATAAAGACGATAAAAAAATAACATGCATACTTGACATAATAAATTAATATAAAATTCTCTAAATTATGCATATATTCTCATGAATCCTAGCAATAAAGATTAACAACTACTAAATCATCTAAAACTTTCTTAGATCCAGATTCTTCAACACCTCTATTCCCCTCAGATTGTGTACACACTTCCTTTAATCAAATTAATAGTTCAAGCTAATTAAAACAATTAACTTGTATTTATTAATTTATTGAGTATTCAATTTTTTTATTTTTAATAATAAATTTAATTATTTATTTTTAATTAAAAATATTTTTTAAAGAGATATTCAATATTTTTAGCACATATATTCTAAATATTTTTGAAAAATAATTGTATAGAAAATACACAAAGAGTAAAACAAAAGAAAACTCGACTTTCGATTAAATAGGCCGATTTGAGCATAAGTTTAAAAAAACAAAATTTTAGCTTCTTAAACGTCCGATACGAACGGTCACTGCGTCCGAACCCCTAATTTTTTTTTGAATTTTTTATTTTAATTAATTTGATTAATTAAATTTTATTAGAATGCATTCAATGAAATTTTTATCACATATTTCACAATAAATATTAAAAATTTTAAATTTTTTTGTATAATCATACAATTTACTATAATTTTTAATACATAAACAAATAAATTTTGTTAAAATTACGTACGTTAATAAAAATTTTAAAATCTTTGGTCACAACATTTACCGGGTAAGATAATATTTTACAAAGTTAGGTAAATTTTTAATAACAGTATAATTTACTATAAATTTTTGTATAATTTTTTAATATAAAAACAAATTAATTAAATTAAAATTTTATACGTTAATAAATATATTTTATAAAGTTTCTTAAATTTTATTAATGAAAATAAGGAGAACAAGAATTCTCGCCGGAAAATACGTCGCCGGGAAGATTCGGTTCGAGTATCCCGACATGATCGTCTGCCATGCCAACACATTCTTCATCGGCCACGCCGTTCCGTCCCTATCCATATACGACAATCTTATTCTCGGAGAAACTTTGTTCTACTAATCGATTGTTTCTCGACGGAAACCATGTCAGCCTCTTCACTCGCTGCCTTAGGGGCAAGCCCTAGTAGGTCCGATGAACTTTTCGGAGCCACCGCTCTAGTACTTGAAGAGATCAAACGGCGTTGATCAAGGTGGTGCCGGAGTTTATAATCAAACTCATAAGTGGCGGGGCGGAAAGCGATGAATCGAGCGCCGAGCTCGGCGGTAGCTTTCTGTGTAACACGCCGGAGCTGCAAAAACATTACGATCAACTGGTTGGGTCTAAAGCACAGGTTTGGTCTCCCAAGCTTGAAACCATAACTGATTACAGAATCAAGTACTCGCCTGGTAGGTCTATTGGGTTGGAACTGAAGCAAACGGAGAAGGAAATATAATAATACTTACTATTATTTTTTGTCTTCTTCAATTGTAAATGGTTCAGTTGCTTTCCAAGGTAAGTTTTGCCAGATCTGGAGACAGTCAGTGACTAACTCTTTGCAAGACAACCAATAGTAGACTGCCACGTCCAAACTCTATCCCAAGCGATGTACACCTTTAGAAGCAATCAGTAGGAACAGCGACTAGGTGATTTCGTAACAGTTACTTTATTAGGCCTTCTGTCACGGTCTCTAGCCATTTTTCACTTTTCCCTTTTCTTTTCTTCACGCGCTCTCGCTTCCACGCACTAAATATTTATTATTTATTTAATTAAAAAATAGTTTTTTAAATATTAAAGAATGGCATCGGTAATGTGGCAGGGCTCGAGGCTACGACCAATATCTTCTCGTTTCACGTGTCCTCCACTCGATGAAGACATTCATCCAATATTGCTTAAAGGAGCGTGTAGTTCATAACGGCAAAGAGCGCGTGAATGAAAGCTGTTGGACATAGAGCGCGACAAAAACTCTAAGCGCCGCTTTCTCTGTCTTCTCACAATAAAATTTCATTCGTACAATTAAAATAAAATAAAAAATGCAAAAGGTCACGTCAGGATGAACTAGGCAAAGCTTTAAGCAATGCATCCCCCACAACAGCAGCTAAAATTAATTTATTTAATTATATTAATATTATAAAAAATTTGAAAAACATTTTTTATTAGTTTATTTTATATTTAAATGGATTATATTGGTAAAATGTTTATTTCGACAAGATAACGTGTAGCCGTCATCTTCGCAGTTGTTATATCAGTCTAAGTGATACAATAAATAAGAAACTAATAATTCAAAACGAATTACAAATTCAAATTTACCGTACATTAATTAAAGGTTAATTAAAATTAATTATTTATAATGAAAAAAAACTAAAAACAAGTATGAATTTCGAATAAATAGACCGATTTGAGTTTGAATTTTAAAAAAATAAATTTAGGCTTTCAAGACGCAACCTGTCTCACACTGACGTATCATGATGCACTCAACTTCTAACTATCAGTTGCTCAAGCTACTGACCATTATAGCAGATATATAAAATTATTTTTCGAATGTACGATTTTTAATACAAGAATGAACTAATTTATAGGTTTTTTTCGGGGTTGTTGCGTCCGAATGAGGGTTGTTGCGTCCAAGTGAATGACTGAGTGAGTCGTGATGCGTCAGTGTGAAGCAAGTTGCGTCCGAGTGAGAGTCGATTCGTCCGAGTGACTCTCACCGGACGCAACTTGTGTCCGAGCATGCGTTTGGAAAGTTCAAATTTTATTTTTTCGAAACTCACGCCCAAATCAACCTATATACTCAAAACTCATACCAAAATATGCATATTTTCTTAAACTCAGACCCATTTTTAATTTTTATCCTTATTTATATGTAACTTATATGTTGACAGTTGCAAAGTAAATCTTATTTTGTGGAAAATTTGGCAAATCATTTGACAACATTTTAATTTGTAGGATTTAAATGTGATCAAATGGGTAAAAACCAAAATAAATTTTGTCTTTTTAATAATTATACACCTTTAAATTTGAAATTTAAAATGAACAATTCCAACCGGGTAGACACAAATCTTTTCAAAGGCCGCTGCTACCCACAATTTATGCCTAAATTGTCGAGTTGCAGTCGCTGACTCGCTCGGTTAGGAAAGGGCTCAAGAAGTTTTCTTGAAGGGTTGAATTGTTATTTAAATATCTATGGTTTAGGTTGTGCAATTATCCTAATCTCGAGTTTACTTCTCATTTTATCCATATATAATAACGCAAACATACATAGGTCATAAATAAATAAATAAATTAATTAATGGTGACCTCAAATTTGGGTGTTAATCGAATTTTAATATCCTTTTCTTTTATTTTTGATTTTTTAATTTCTTTAGATAATCATCTTCATTATTATTTTCATCGTTAACTTATATTTTCAGTATTATCTTTTAAATGTCTATATACGTATAAAGGTTTAGTTAGTTCTAATTTTGTTTCAATGTTTTTAATTTATTTCGTTATTATTTTGTAAATTACTATTTACTCTTGTTTTTTATTTTGTTTTAATATATTTTTCTATCTCTATTTCTATCTACGTATTTCTTTTCTTGATATAATCTTTTTTCTTTTTATTTTTATTTCTTTATATTTATATTTTTTTTAAATTGTTATTTATTGACTAAGCTACGCAAGTGTCACCTCCACATTCTATACCAACACTTGGACGACCACTTATGTGCATTCAAAAGGCGATGACTTTGCCCTCAGAGCCCCCTCACTTCTGCCCGATAATTTGTAAAAAAGTTAAATTACGGTGACTCAGCGGCCCAGGAATGAAAGGCCCGTACATGTTGTTACAAGGAGGTATCTCACATTTGAAGTAACGACTCACACACTGTGACAGTGCAGACTTCGAACTGTGGTCCTCTGGATCTAAATCTATCATTTTGAACCAACTGAGCTATGGCTGTGCGGGCTTGAATGACCACTTATCAATATGATCCATTGTGCCTCTTTCACATCGATTAAATATATATTTTTTCATCTGATCTATTTACAGTTTTTTTAAATATCATTTTTGTGTAATATTTTTTTTTTACTAATGCTCAAGTTCTTGAAAAATTGCATTTTTCCATCTAGATGTTTTGATGTATTTTTTATTTTTTTTTTCATCATTATCTATTTTTATCATTATCTCTTCATAATTTATTTTAATATTCTCTATAAAGATAACATATGATAAATTATTGACATATTTGTCTTCATATTATTATTTATTTTATTTTGTTTTTACATAGATACTTTTTTGAGTATTTTTTATCAACCAAATTAATCTATTAAATAGGCGCAATGTTATGATTATGTATGTAAATTATTTTCAAATATATACTTACATTGTGCATATAATTATTGTCTTGATGCTAATATTTATTTTGATCTTATATATAAGATCATATGATGATGTATGTAAATTATTTTTCATAACACGTACGTATTTAGCAGATACATATGACAATATTATGTAATAAGTTTATGTGCATGCAAAGATGGCTTGTATCATACTTTATATATTATTTGAATACATAATAATAAATATTTAATTAAATACATTATTCTTAAAATATAGTAAGGATTAAAGGAATGAATATATTTTGAGAGGTTTCCCTCTGCCCCTAGGGTTGATTTTAATTAATTAATAATTAGATGAATAATAATATATTACAGTATTTTCATTTAGTTTAGTTAAACAGATGGCCACTCGCTGAGAATGAGGTACAATACACTCGCTCGGTCAGTTAATAAAAGGCAGAAAATAAGCTTGTGGATGCATGTGGCCACGGCTAGGGCAATTGTACGGAAGGCTTTAGGCTCTCTCTCTCCCCTCTAACTTTCTCTATGTTTCTCGCTCATGGTTGATTATTGGAGAGAGGGAGAGAGGGTGGGAGGGAGAGGTACAGAGGAACCCACCTAAAGAGATCAACTTTCTAGGAAACTTACCGAGGAGAGAGAGAGAGAGAGAGAGAGAGAGTGAGGAGAAACTTGAAAGAGTGGAAGGAGGAAGAAGAAGATGGTGATGGAGAAAGACCATCTACAGAAACCGCTTCTGTAGCAGAAAATAGAAAAGAGCGAGAGAATTCGTTACTCACCAAGTTTCTCTCTCTCTCACTGCCTTGTTTTGGCCCAACCTATCAGAACACAGAAGCCATAGACAATCTCTTTCTCGACTTGAAACTTTTAGTACTCAGAAAAATCCAGAGAAAGGTAGCGACAGTCGTTTTAGCAGAGAGGCGCAGAATCAGAAGAAACAGAAGCAGAAGTTGCAGCCGAGCAAGAAGGAACAAAAGCTGAAGAAGAAATTGTAGAACCAGCAAGGATCCAACTTCATCGTTTTCCTTGTCTCCATCTCTCTTCAAAACCTCTGATCAAGAATTTCAGACTCCCCCCACAGACATCAGATCGAGTTCAGAGTCCTAAATCAGTAAATCTTTTCCATAAGTACCAATAATATTTATATGAGCTTTATGGTTTCTACTTAGGTTTTTCGTTTTCGACACGAAGTTCATCAGTTGTGGCTACTACAAGGAGACTGTCATCAGATTCCGGCGCTTTTGCGGAATGGGTAGGTTCCTCTTCCTCGGCCGGCCGAGCAGTTCCCGATGACCTTTCTTTAGGTTTCAATGCCGGACCCGCCGCCGCCGGATGCACGACCGCCGGCCCTACTGCGGGAATGTGGTCTGCTGCCTCCAGACAAATCAATCCCGGCCTCTCGACGGAGATGGGCATGATGGGTCTACGCGATGTCTTTGTTGTAGCACCGGCCTCCTCCTTCAACCCCAACAATCATTTTCATCACCCGCACGAACCCATGATTTCCGATCATCATTCCATCAACGCCTCGAATCCGACGACTGCCCTCGGCGTCGGCGTCATTCCTTTCCTTACTGCTGCTCACCTAGCTCCGCATAGCCTCGTCGGTGAAGATCAAAATAGTTTAGAGAGTGGAAGCCGAGGTGGTGGAGTGCAACTATGGCCGACTCACCCATCCAATAATTTTGCTTACTCGAAGAAACAACAAGCTCTTCTCGATCATAATAATTCTGCAAATTTAGGCCTTAGTGGAGCTGGCAACAATGGAGGAGTTGTTTCTGGATCTACTTCATCATCATTGACTTGCCAAGACTGCGGTAATCAAGCCAAGAAGGATTGCCGCCACGGGCGTTGCAGAACTTGCTGCCTAAGCCGAGGTTTGGATTGTGCAACTCATATTAAAAGTACTTGGGTGCCGGTTTCTCGCCGAAGAGAGCAGCAAACAATGACCATCGGCGCTGCTCCGGCCGCCGTGTCATCCGCATCGACCTCCGGCGCCAAGAAACCGAGACTACTCCCCTCTCAAACAACAACCACCTCCCACACTTCCACTTCTAACACAACCCCTAGAAGCTTTGACACAAGCTCTAGCCATCAAGGTCTAAGCTGAAAAACCAATCTCTTTCACCCTTTTTACACTTGCAGACAGCTGTTTACTGTTTAGGGTTATGAATGTTCGAACTTGAGCAAGGTTTTTTTTCTTTGTTGATCTCAGATGTGGGTTTCAAAGACTCCTTCCCCGGTCAAGTCCGGGCGCCGGCAGTGTTCAAGTGCGTTAAAGTGACGGCGGTGGAAAACGGAGAAGGTGAGTACGCTTACCAAGCTGTTGTGAGAATCGGAGGCCATGTTTTCAAAGGGTTTTTGTATGATCAAGGGATTGAATCAAGAGAGGGCTTCCCTAACATGTCCGACCTGCATTTAGGCAGCGGCAGCGGCGGTGCTCCGGGCGACGCCATAGATTCCGGCGACGGCGACGGAGGAAGAAATTCTCAGATTCTTGACCATCCTTTGGACGTTTATTCAGCTCCAAGTGGAGGACTGCTCGGTGGTTCCGGCTATGGTAATCATCCATTGAACTGAGAATTCTCTTCCCTAGGTTTCGAATAGCAATTTTTTTTCTGTTGGGTTGTAAAAGGAATCATCTTTTAATCTGATTTTCTTTTGCATGCTAACTTATAGGGTTTCTCGCTTGAATTTAACCATTCCTGTTTGCATTTGATTATCGTTATCTCTTTCTTCTCTCCCTGTTCATGCGATTTATTTACAATTTCCTCAAATCTTTTGTTAGTACCCCTCGTCGCTTTTGCTGTAATCTAAGCCTTAGTTCATCTCTCAGTCGGTCTTCGATCAAATCTACAGTAAAAGGTGTTCCTTTTGGACGATGAACTGAACAGCAACCGTTCCTTGGGGTACGAACCTTATCTCTTGCATCCATTTTTTGCTTGTCTTTTTCGACACTCGTCAAAACCACTGTTTATGCTTCCTTTTCAGATCAATATTATTCCAATAATTTGTATTTTTCATTATTTTTGTTGAAAAATAGTGTTTATATTACCAATAACAGCCGGAGAACGTGCTTCTGATCTAGCTGAGAGACACAAAATAAACAAGCTCAAACCTTCATTTTAACGACTGTTTTTGGAGGATTTCACTTTCATATGAAGTCATGGTTGAAACTCAGAAACCCAAAATAAATGCAGAGTTCTCAAGTCTGGTTCTGCTTTTTGACTTTGGAAGCTGAAGTAGCTGTAGCGTCATTTTCGTGATGTTTGCAGAAGAAGAAAAAGATGGTTTCTTAGTAAGTCTGTGATAGCCAACCTCTATCATACGAACACCCTTCCCTACTTCTATTCTCTTTTATTCACCTCATTGTTGTCACGTTCATCGACCAAATATTAAGTTGATTGCCAGAAAACAATCAACGATTTGCGATTCTACATTGCTCGAAATAGTGAAACACTCTACGACTTATTAATAGATTTCCTCGTTGTGCAAAGTTCAAAAACAAATCCGTATGATTTACAACATAGCATATAATATTGAACGTAGACCACTCGAAACTCCTCGAATTAAATCACCTGATTTCCAACTAGACATGTAACCCAAATGGATGCCGAGCCTCTTAGGAAGCCGCAGGGAGATTGTAGCAGCCCGCCGTGAGAAATCAACTGATATAAAATATTCTGTTGATTATCAGCGCATAGTTAATAATAGTGAGATTGCATAATCTCTAGTTGCTTTGAAGAGTAAAAATTGAGTGTTATATAAATAAAACATGTACTCTATCCATTAATGTCAAATTCTGATTTCAATGACAAATATGCGATTATTCATATAAAAAAACAGACAATATTATTGTATCATAATTATTTAATGTACTTAAATACAATTTAGTTATTGGACGATTTCTCTAGCAGCTCATTGTCTTTTCTGGCTAAGATTTGCTTTGGAGCAGCTCCTGCAGAATTTTATTTCCTGAAAATTCAGGATATTTGATGAATTTTTACTTGAATTTGAAGAAAAGGAATGCATAAGTTGCTGCAGAATGGCTGGTTCATGGCCTGTTCATAACCACCAGGGATTAAGCTCCATGGTTGCTGCTGACAACTATTGCTGTGATCATCTCCATTGCTGTCTTCTTCTCGAGTCTGATTTCACTCTTTCATGGTCCCACTGTTTCATTTTACCACGTTTCTTTTATATTGTATTTATTTTATTTTTCCCATTTATTCTTTTAAATTATATTTCTTATCCTAGTCATTTTATAATGAAATAATAGCATCCGGGTTTTGTGGCTCAAAATTCAACTCGGTCTGGTTTTGAAGTTGACCTGAACTGAGCTGATCAGTTTTCACTTTGTAGGCATAACTGAAAATAGACCCGAGATCTCTAGAACCGAACTGAAAACTTTGGTCTGTTTTCTTCCAGCCACCCTGCTTGTTCTGGTTAGGAGAAAAGATGAAATGGGCCAAAAGGGATCCAGGCCCAGAAGATCCTGACACCTGTTCTTGACGCACGTGGTACATCTGTCGGTTGAATATGGGGGCCTAATTTCAGAGAGAGCAAATAAAAAAGAGACCTTTTTTGTCATCCACATTTCAGCGCCTCTTGCCACCTAACAGTGGAGAGAGATAGAGGGTTTGCTCCTGGGAAGAATCCACCAGATAATATTCCAGAGCATCTCTACCTCGCTCTCTTTCCAATCTTGAAATCATTCTTCACTAATATGTTTATTCTGGTGGCTCTGTTTCAGTCGAAGAATTTTCCCTCGGCTTTATTGGTTGCCTTTCTTGGCGTCTGATATAGAAGCAGAAAAGCGCTCCGATCTTAGATTGAAATGACTTCTCCAGTCCTCGCCATTGTTGGTGAAGAATTAGTTGATGCTCTTCACTCTGTATCTATTCAAGATCAGGTTCTTCCTATACTGTTCTCATTTTGGATAATTTGTTTATGATTTCGAAGTTTATCTGTCTTGATCTGGACAATTTTCTAGACAAATCTCATTTTGCTACAGATACGTTTCATTGTATTTAGAACGGGGGTTAAGCCATGAGGAAGTTTGTTGACTTTGAGTTGTGTTATACTGTTATTGGACGATAGAGTGAATTGTGGACATTGATTATTTGACTAGATTTGATGCTAAGGGGAAGATTTCTTGGCCTGAAAGCGTTTCATTTCTCTACGGACTCATCTGTATCCTATCTTGAAGATTAAAAAAAGGATAATCCATGTTTAATGTTCGTAGAATTTCATACATGACTGATCACTGACAGTAAATATGAAAGGTTATGCTTTATAAGTAATAGCTTTGATCTTTCAGGGAAAAGTAAAAACTAAGGTAGAGATGCAACGAGTGTGGAGTTGTGATCATGGAGGAGTTTGTGCAATATGCTTGAATAAGATAAATCTTCAAGAAACTGCTCTTGTCAAAGATTGCGAGCATGCCTACTGGTTTGTTCGATAATCTCTTGCTTGTCTTTCGAATTGGCCGCTCGTATTTTTAAACACGTTTTCGTTGTCCATCCATTTCTTTCAACTGTTGGGTGACTGTTCTTTTTAATTTTTTGAAAGATGAAATTTCTTTGTGCTTGCTTGGTGTACTGCATTTCTCTGTTTTGGATGAGAAAAATGATTTCAACTGTTAACCATGTTCCTTTTAAACTTGGCCTTCTGATCATTGTGATTATAACCATCTTTTGATCATTAATTTTTACCATTTTAGTTGATTCTTATAGTCGATCGTATAGTTCTTTAGAGAAACATTCAAAAATCGATATCGTTTGCTATGTTTTTTGAGATGGTAACTATGATTTTTTTTTTTAATTTTGATTGAAAATATCTTATTTCCTTACCAATATTTTGTTAAATTATTGTACAGGTTTTTCTTCTTTTGATATCATTCTTATTCCCGATATTCTTTTCAGGATTTACCGAGCGATATAAAATATATGTTTTGTCGATTAGGAGTTGGAGTCTGAAAATTCGTCTGATGACTGATTTCACGAAGTGTAGATGACTCGGCTTTCGGATAATGAATCGCATTTGCTACTAACTTCATTGCTGCATGTGATTATATGTGTTTATGGGATCTTTCTTTTTTCCTGAAGTGTGAACTGCATCCTTCAGTGGGCTTCTTACAGTCAGAAACAAGCTTGCAAATGCCCTCAATGTAAACTTCCGTTCGAGTTCCTAATTGTCCATAGAACGCTCGATGGAAGGTAAAATTAGACATTCTCTCTACTTCTCCGGTTCCGACGAATGATATGACTTTACCATCGACGCCAAGGTTTCATATAATCTTGTTTTATTTGTCTAAACTGGTTCAGAATCCAAGACTGCATGTTTGAGGAGAGTGTGTGCCTACTTCTGAGAGCTTCATGGTTCAAGCCGTTGATCGTGGAGGAACATCGAGAAGAACCGTACGATGATTACGAAGACTACTTCCCGTACGAAGACGAGGAGGATGAAATGGAACAAGTCTACTTTGGTTGGTCCTCGGCAGGTCTCCGAATCGGCAATCGAAGATGGGGAGACAACGGATACGTGAGGGCAGGCCGCCAAGAGGCAAGACCCGTTTGTCGAACAGAGGTTCGAGAATCGGGTGTGAGCTCATCCCATGAGCCTTGGAAGAAAGAGACGGTAACCGATAAAACGGGGCGACGGGCGAAACGGGCGCTCAAACGAGAAGCTGCGGACAAGGCGGCTGCAGCCAAGCATTTGGAGCATTTGGCAAGGCTAGGCAGGGAGTAGTGACGACCCCTTGCTTTCAACTTGCCCTCTTTGTACATTACTATTTACATGGACATTATGCTATGAAACAAAAGTGTCCTAGTTCGCTTGTTTTAAGGTTGAATTTGGCAACCAGATGATCTGAAGAGAATTTAATCGAAATAAATCATTAATCGGTGAAACTAATGTTTTGTTTTTTAAATATTGGCATATGATCATAGTTATCTTATCGATCGATGAACGTTAAATCTTAGTTCCGGCCGGATGTAGCATAAAATACCGGGTGAATTTTTAATCAAAGAAACTATGATGGTTTAGTAGCAATATAGAAATGTGGTAAGAAAAGGTAAAAAATCCAACAAATATTTGGTAATTTCTGAATCAATTCCTCCAAGTTATGGTAATAAAAAAGTTGACTTCGTTGCCTTCTATGAACGGACCTAAAGGCGAAATTCCTCGCTCCCAAAACTCTTACATTTCGACCCGACAATCTGTGAGGAGGTAAGTTACGGTGATTCAGCCGCCCAGAGATAAGAGACCTTCTTCCTGATGCCCCAAGTAGCTACCCCAACATTGAGAGTAACAACTCGCAAACTAGATTTGAACCCCGGCACTTGTTACCAGATCTACCATCCCTCGACCACTTAAGTGAACCTGCACGGGCGCCTTCTTTGAATGTTTGAGCGTGTGGATGGAGTGTTACGTGTATTTTCTATCTTTTTTCTTTTTTTTTTTGGAAAATTTCAACGCAAATATATGGTATATTATTTAAAATAATAATCAATTTTATTTTTAAATTATGAGATTGTTTATAACGTAAACTTAAAATTTAGAACTTTATAACAATTTGTAATCTTTTTAACTTCTTAATTTCCACTAAATGACTAAGTTTAACTAAATCGTCTGGCTGTTAAAAATAAGTCATCATAAATTCATAATTATAATATTACTTTAAATTAAAAAAAGTAAAAAATTAAAGGTGTATATCCGCAGATATGGGTCTGGTTCAGGTCAGTAGTCAACCGCTCAAAATCAGACCTAAGTGTGGATATATGGCTGCCTAGGGAATTAGGGAAGACTGCACTTCCATCTCTCTCTCTCCCTCGCTTCAAATTCTGCAACAATGGCGGATTATGGTGGGGTCATCTCTCTTTCCCAACCGCACTCTTCAGACGACGACGACGACGACGACGTCTCCCCTGATCGCAGCCCCCGCAGTGTCCCTTCTCTCTCTGCAAACGCCGGCGCCGCCATTGTTTCCTCCTCGAAGCTCAAAGACGGTGACTCCTCCGCCAAGAAGCCGAGGGGAAGACCGCCGGGATCCAAGAACAAACCGAAGCCTACGATTGTTATCACTAAAGACTCTGAATCGGGAATGAAGCCCGTGGTCATCGAGATATCTGCCGGCTCCGACGTCGTCGACGCTCTTATTCAGTTCGCCCGGAAACGTGGCGTGTCTGTCTCCGTTCTCAGCAGTTCAGGCTCGGTTTCCAGCGTTACGCTCCGCCATCCTTTGTCGCACGCCCCGTCGCTCAACCTTCGCGGCCCTTTTAGCCTCCTTTCACTCTCCGGCACCTTTCTTTACCATTCATCGTCGTCCACTGCGTATCCTTCTCCTTCCTCTTCGAAATCCACTTGTTCTAATTTTGGGATTTGTCTTTCTGGAGCTGAGGGGCAGGTCTTCGGCGGAATTGTGGGCGGAAAAGTAGTAGCGGCGAACCTTGTCGTGGTGGTTGCTGCGGCGTTTGTTAACCCCTCTTTCCACAGGCTGCCTAATGAAACTGAGGGGGAGGGTGAAAAATCAACCTCCATTAATGGCAAGGAAGCTTCCCCTTCGAGCTCCTCACCTTTGGCCTTGTCCGTCTTTGGCGTCACCAGTCCTCTGAACTGTCAGATCCCTCCTGATGCCATGCATTGGGGTTCTAGCTCTCGCCCTTCTTTCTGAACAAGATGGTTTTCTTGAATTCTTCATTGGCGTGGAATCAAGTGTTTGCTTCTTTAACTCATCGCTTTCTTAGTTTAAAAATCTTGAACAAGTATCTAGTTCTGGCGACAGGACGAAGATGATCTATCTAGGGTTTTGAATTCTATGTAGTTGGAATCTATACACCCCTAATACCTGGCTTTTATTCTACCCTTTTCTCTAATTGTCTTCTTGATTCATTTCGTTTTGATTTTTTACTTAATCCGTCGATGTGTTGTTGGAATATTAAATTATGCTCTGCTAGAAAACCTAATCATAAGTGAAAATAGTTAAAATTTATTGAAAAACAGAAAAAAACGGTGTTTTTTAGGTGATGTTTGGCTGAGATTTGTCCTCGGTTAGTACGAGAAACACAAGGGTGTAGAGATGGATTGAACAAGACCATGCTACGTTGCTAGCTAGGCGAGTGTCATCCTGTCATCAGAAGGAACAGCGTTCTTCGAATATCTGTCAAAAACTTGATAATCTGACGTGATTTTTCACTGCTCTCACCATCTTGCAACCCTCGAAGTCTGCAAATATCGAAGCCAAATCTCCGTACATCAACAGTTATCTACGGCGGCGACAGCACCGTCCCGGCGAAGGCGAGAACGGGGGAGAGCTCGTTCCAGGTTCTACTGTGGCGCATGCTCTGGAGAGGGAAGGCTTGTGGGAGAAGGAGAGCACGTGTCGGAGAGGCATTGGGTTAGTCACTGTCGCTGGCATAGGGGTTTAGAGAGAGAAAGGAAAAGCTGTATTTTGACTCTTTAATGGCGGAAGGAGAGAGAGAGAAAGAGAGTGTGAATAGATCAGCGAGATGGTCAAAACTGAGAACGGAGGGGGCAGGAGAAATTGACGGATGGGGAGGGAAGCGGTGGGTAAATCGAGGCCTGGTTCTAAATCTGTCAAAAGGAAAGTCTTCTTCTTCTTCTTCTTCTTCTTCTTCTCCTTCTTCTTCTCCTTCTTCTTCTCCTTCTTCTCCT
Source organism: Begonia fuchsioides (assembly GCA_003255005.1). Lineage (NCBI taxonomy): Eukaryota > Viridiplantae > Streptophyta > Magnoliopsida > Cucurbitales > Begoniaceae > Begonia > Begonia fuchsioides. The sequence goes on from QAOC01046447.1 coordinate 75,164, forward strand.
TCTTCTCCTTCTTCTCCTCCTTCTTCTCCTTCTCCTCCTTCTCCTCCTCCTTCTCCTCCTTCTTCTCCTCCTTCTTCTCCTCCTTCTTCTCCTCCTTCTTCTCC